>JANIJG010004842.1:0-42781 GCA_024611175.1 Megaceryle torquata | reverse complement strand
CCCCCGTCCCCCCCGACCTTTCCTGCTTTTGTCTCCCCAGATTTAAATCCATCTATCTTAGAGGTGTGCCAATACCTTGTTGTGGAAGTGTAGCTGCTAAATCAATCTCTTTCTCCTTGATATAGTTTTACTTAAAGAAACCAGTAAGTACAGTAATGGCAATCATACTCCTGTAAGATGATTTGAGAAGTGTCTTTTTAATCATTAGAGTCTGGGGGAATTGTATTAACTCTAGTAAAATCCTATAGGACTTCAGTGAGGATAATAACTTTAAAATGTTGTTATTAATAGCATTGTCAGTTCTATTCTGAAATCTGCAGTGTTAAATTAGACACAAGGAAAAAAAATCCACTTGATTTGGTTGAAGGCTACTGTGTTCAAGGAAAAATGTAGCACTTTCTAGATTTTATAGAATGTCCTTGGGAATCAGCCACCCACTCGGGGTGTACTGAGTGATTAATGCTGGTCATGTGCTATTTATCCCCTAAAATGTAATCAGAAGCTGATTATTTTGTTCAACACATTTTTGGTGATTTGATTAAGAAGCTGCATGGACTTAACAGATTCAGAGGATAACGCATGGTAAAGGAGTTGAAAGACAAAGGTTGCCGCTAGGTAAGGATGTTCTTGGGACCTTGGTATAACCAAATATCTCTGATTAAGATTCAGCTTTTTGCAGTGCTTTAGGCTCCCGTATGTTTGCATCTATCTTAAAATAAGTGGGCTAAGTTGATGAGGGTAGATGAAGGAATAAGGCCTTTTTCTGCAGACCTTTGTGCAGCTAAAAGAAAAAAAACTTTGCACTCCAGCTCTACAGAACATGTTGGGGAGAAAGGGGAGAAAAAGGTGAAGATTTGATAGGATGTTTAAAATTTGAAAAAGAAAGGTGTTCATTCTCAGCTGAGCTCTTTGAGCAACCACTGTTTGGACCTGCCTTGGGATCCAGGAGGTGGGAATCTTTGGATAATAATAATAAAAAAATACTAATGTTTGTGTGGCTCTTTGCATGAACACATTGAAAGACAGGCATGTGTGACTATCCCTGCCACTGAGATGGGGTACAAGAGCACAGAACAACTATTCTCTTTGATTACCTAGCAACCACCTCACCCCCAAGTCCTGGGATGGATGTTCTTTAGCCTACTGCTCATTTCTGGTTTCCTGAGCTAATCTGAGCTGGCCTACAAGAAGGTTGAAGCTATCTGCTTTTTTGGGACAAGGTGAAAAAAAGAAAGATATTTTCTTCAACAACTTTGTCTTTCTTGGGTGGTTTTTCTTTGTTGTTTTTCTGTGGGTTTGTTTTTTTTCCACAGGGCTGACATGTGACAGCTGAAATGCCCTCTCCAGCAGGTGCTTGATATCTAAGTCTGGAAAGAGTCCTGTGAGAACCAGGAGGTGGGTCTGAATCAACCCCAGAAAAGCCATGAGGTGTACGTCTGAAAATCTGCTGCACTCCTGCTGGTAATTGCAGGAAGCAGAAGAGGAGGTCGTGCCTACATATGAATGCAAAGCAGTTGATGTGAGAATGGAAGCTTATCCTAATTAACTGAGTGAAAGCAAACTCAGTTTGTCTGCCAACATGTGCACGTTGGCTTCAGTTTGCCTAATAATGGTTTGAATGTAACCCTGTTAAGAAAAGGATTGAGGTTCAGGACATAAATGCCTGGAAGTTGATGGGACACCTCACCTATGAAGTGTCTGTCCCTGTCTGAGGAATCAATTCAGGAAGAAGTATAGAATAAAAGACAAAGCAGAGAGTTCCCAAATTTCTCTGCTGTATGGCAACTAGTTTTAAATTTAGGGAGACTGACTGCACTGAGCTTAAAACACTGCTCATGTTCAGAGGTCCACAGACCGGAAAGGGTCTTTGGAACTTTTTTGGCTTTGGGCAGAGATGACATTCAAACACATTGTGTTCAACCTGGAGAACAGGAGAGAGGGTTTGACAGGCCTTGAAAGTAACTGGTATTTTAGCCTGGGAGCTTAAAATGAGGTAAACTTATTCATACAGAAATCAACCTTTTGTTGAGTCCTGTCATTCACAGTCTCTCTGAAACCTATTTGAATTGTTTTGTTGTTTTCTAGACTGTGTTTTACCTGGAAGTGGTTCCTTTTTCCTTCTTAAGCACTGACTGAGATTTTCTTGCTGAAGAAAAATCTCCATCTCTTCCTTCTATACTGAATTCCTGCCCCACCACCTCTCCCTTGGCCTCTTCTGGGGCCCCAGTCTTACCTTCCACTGCTTACCACCTTTTGGATGCTTCTTCCTGTTATGGCAGACACAGAGCATCACATAAGGACCTTCAAAATGCAATGACTCTTGACAAACAGCTTTCTTTATATGTCCCATACTCCTTTTCTCCAGGGTCTCTCCAAGACACCATTCTTCAGTCTCATCCTGCCTTTCCTGGCCATCCCACCAGCATGTTTTGTACTTCTCCAGTTTTCAGTGAAGTCAGACAGAAATTCCTCTTCACATTACATCCAATCAGTGACTCCTCTGGAGCCTACTAATGACATTAACATTTCTAGGTAGACATTTTGTAGGCAGCATTCCACTCTCAGCCTGCTCCTCCCAGTCTGTAGCTGTTCCTCGAACAGAATATCCCATGCTGCACTGCTGGTTAAGATGGATGGTGCAGAACTTTTTTCCTTCTCTCTGCCAGGTCTACAGCAGCACTGACCTTCACACCACTTAAATCCACAACACAGGTGCACCATTTATTTCCACCATCCTTCCTGCTCAGATCCCTCCAGTCACAAACAACCAAGCCACCACACTGCTGCACTGCTTGCAGTAACAGCTTTACCTGATAGCTTGCTTTATTGCCTGCCTGGAGCTTTTAAGGTATTTGAAAGAGAGGCCAGCTCTTTCCATTTGTGGTGGGAGGTGCCTACAATGGTTTTGGATGTCATTAAAATAATAGAGAGTAGAGAATATTTCTCCCTGAAGCATAAAGTAAAGGACAAGTTGCAAGAAAAATATCTTCTCAGGAGACAGCCAGCACAGTATCTAGAGGAGAAAGGAGTTAAATATCCAAAAACAGAGCTGAACTTGGTGTAATGTGGCATAGGTCCACCTAAGTCAAAGGAAGAGCTCAGATTCAAACCAGCTGAGTCTCTGGCCCCTAAGAGACTTCATATGATCTTCAGCTGAGAGTGGTTTTGCACTAACCAAGCCATCAGTTCATAACCTGGGTCTCTGGTTTGTTTTGGTTTGGTTTTTTTGTTTGTTTGTTTGGGTTGTTTTTGTTGTTGTTGTTTTTTTCCGGGGTGTTGGGTTCTTTTGTGTGTGTTTTTTTGTTTGTTGGTTGGTTTGGGTTTTTTTTAAGAAAGCAGAATAACATTGGGAAATAAGCTGCTAACAGTAGCAAGGAAAACTGTTGCAGCAAGGAAGGAGCCCAGCACAGGCTTAGGTACACCAGGGGATTTCAGGCAATTATTGCATCTTGAGTGAGCTCAAGAGGTTTTTGGAGCATCGTGTGAACCAGCATGGGACCTGGGGAAGGTGTGGTGGGGAACAGGACTTGCTGATCCCACGCTGACTTCATCTTGGTGGAAACACCATAGAAGCAGGACTGCAGCCGCTCATCTCTTTGACATTAACCAGTGTCACAGGATGCTGATGACAAGTGTAAATTAGTAGCTGTCAGGGATCCAGAAGTGTGCTGGGGTCAGTTGAATAAACCCAAAGCCATAACTGAGAACCAGAGGCAGTCTTGCTACTACTGACTCCTAAATATTAACACAGTAGAGGGAGAGATAAGAAACCAGAGAGTCTCATTTATTGCTGCCTCAGAGAGAGAAAGGCATGCTCAACACTGACAAGTATGCCTCTTTTTCTTTTTTTTTTATTACTTTTTTTTTTTTTCCCTAAAGCCAGAGAAGCTGTTTCAAAACTCTTTCCCACAGAATTGCAAGAGGTTAAGAAATGGAGTTGAACAGAGGAGATGTCTGTAATTTCCAGCAAACCCAAGTAAAGAACTGTTATTGACAAGGCTTCTGCCAGACTATTAAAAAACCTAGCATCCATTTTTTCACTCCTGATATTGTGCAAGATAACGGAGACGGTGGTGGTATGAACAACTCCTGCCTCATTGCTCTAACACCGTGCTCAATAGGTTCAAACACATCGCTGCCAGAGATGGGACTAGAGGGTCTGCAGAGACTGATACACAGGGACCACCCAGGCTGAAGGTTGCAGGAGACTTCTGCTGGCAGATCTGTTTGGGCAGACAGAGACCAAAACCAGAGGAGGGGGTCTTGCAGCTACAGGATAAAAGTGTCCCTGCTCCCTCACTGCTGAAGTGACAGAGCTGCTCCTTTCCTGCTTTGAGAAAAGCATTTCTAAACTGTGAATAGTCTCATCCCCTCTAAATGATAGTTTAAACTCTTCATAGCTCTTCTAGTTATTTTAGTAAACTGAATTATGTGCAATGGCTTGCATTCTTTCTAAAGCCCAACTTGGTAAGAAAACCAAGGCCTTTGGTAATTTTTTAGGGGGAAACTCCAGTAGGAGACTTGGGTGGAGAATGTGCCTGTATAAGAACAAGGTTTCTGAATGATGACCAGGGGCAGAAATGCATCACTTGTGGTCTGTGACCCCACCCCATCTCTGACCACACAGATTTGATACTGTGCCAACTGAAATTATGGAAAGCTCCCATTGCTTTCAGAAGGGTTACATTAACTCCCTAAGGAGAATATTCTGGGGGCAGACATGTGGCCCACATGGTCCTAGCCCTTTGATGTCTCATTAGGATTCCTTCAAAAATAGTCTGACATGGGCATTTCACTTGTAAGCCACAATTTTGGAGACCGTTCAGTTCAGTACTGACTAGATCAGTTGCTCTCTCCTGTGTGATCAGAGGATTTCAAGACATGGACAGATAGTCTCAGGGCATCCCACTGCTTAGATGTCCACATCTTCCTAACCAGAGCCTTTGTTCTAGGCTCAGGGGTGCAATGAAGATGTGGCTGGACCTGCATGCTAAATTATCCTCTCATCCTGTAGGTGATCCAATTAAGCCAAATTTGAAGAGAACCAGAGAAGTTCATGCTCTGCCTTGCTGTGCATGAAGTCAGCAAGTTAATAATGGACATTGATCTCTAGGGCTGACAGTCTGTCTAGGGCTGGGTAGAAGAGATTTCAGATTTTTTTTTTTTTTTTATCACATCATTATGTTTCATACTGCAAGCAATAAACTCTGTTGCCTGCAGCTGTGAAAACACTAATTTGAAAGCTACTATTTTTTTATATATTTTTGAGAACTTGCTGCTGTTGTTTTTTTTTTTTTTTATTCCCCCCAAAACTCCAGTAGTTGTTTCAGTACTTTTCCCCTTTTCTGATTTTTCTGGACTTTCAGATCAATTTTCCTGCTTCCCTCCATTTCTTCTTTTTTTTTTTCCTCTCCCTTTTGTTGTTAGAGCAACAAAATCCTTCAGAGTAGAGAGGAATCTAAAGAGAAGCACAGACTCTAAACATATGATGACACCAAAGTTTTGCCTGTTACTGATGAATATAACAAACTCTTCCCATACCTACCCTTCCATTTTGGGTGTGCTAATCTAATATCTTTTTCTCCCTTTCTAGGACTGTAATTTCCCAGATCTCTTGGCTTCATTCCTACATCTTCAGCCTTTTAAGACCAAAAGAATAGCCCTTGGCCAGGACTGAGTGACACTATCTCAAAAGAGAATTGTCACCCTTCAGTGGCATGTTCAAGAATTTCTCTCTCCTCTTTCTTTGGTGCCTTCACCCTGTATTTACTCCCCACTGAGATCTCTCTGCCTTATTGGTTCCTACAGCTCCAGAGTCCTGTGGTAGTTAGGAAAGGCAATCTTTCCAGGATAGTTCTCTACCTAATGTATCAGAGGGACATCAGTGCAAAAGCCAGCTCTGGAAATAGATTTTTATTTTTTTTTTGAAGGCAACAATAATGTTAAAACTTGACACAATCTTGACAGCCTATGTCTTTTGCATTTAAGAAACAAGTTGCGGTACCTGCCCTTCTGCTGTTGTGGGATGGTTATGGTTAAATGTGCTGGCACAAAGTGCTGGGTGATGAAAAGCCACATTTCTGTCTGACTTAAATACAGGCTTGGAAAATAATAACAGGAGCTAAAGTGTGACTAAGCACTTCCAAGGACTGTCATGCTTGACACTGAAGGCAGCTGGTCATGCCCTTAAAGTACTTTTTAATGAGATTACTGTGTTGCTCATTATTCAAAAGTCTAGAAAAAGCAATAAATTGGTTTGCTCTTATAAAGGTAACTAGCTGCTCAGGTGTGTCCTTATTCCTCCTGCCCCAGGGCTCCTCAAGAGCCAGGGTGAACCCACGATGCCTAATTTAGGATGACAACTTCCTTCTCCGAGCTGTTTTGTATAGAAGCTTTAGTTCACCAAAGTCCTTGGGTTTGTGCATAAATAGTAATAATAATAATAGTCAATAGAACATGCTTTATGTGTGTGACCAATGACACACCAGTGTTATAGGGACTGCAGAACAGCAGCTGGGGACCTTCCAACACCAATCTTGAATGGTCTTGTGTGGACACTGCCATTCAAGCCAGGTGATGGTTGACAGGAAGGAGTGCTTGATCTGCCCCTGTTACTAATGAACAAAAAGAAATCTCCGTCTGCTCACAAGGGTTAGCCTTCACCTGGGTACCTCAATTCATCTGCCAGTACCACCGGGGTAACTGTGGGAACTATATCTGTATGAAAATCCCATGCGTTACAGTGGATTGAATCAAAGCCAAATTTTATTTGGAAGAGGAAACGAGGTGGGAAACACGGCTTGCCTTGAGTGTCTGTGTAGATCAACTTAAGTACAATGACAGGATTACTTTGTCTGACCTGGACAAAGTCACCCTACAGAGATGCTGCATTAAACAGCATGTGCTTTTGGAAAACTTCTGCCAAGTCTTCTACCTGTACTATCTGTATAAATGGTTTGGATCCAGATCATGCCCATGGATCTAGGAAGAAGTGTATGTGCTGGAAAGGCTGGAGTGATGCTGACATTTGGCAGTGTGCTTTAATTGCTCTGTTAGGAGGGGCTCAGCACCTGCACCTTGGTCCGTGTAGACAGGATTTAATGTATAGAGACCTGGCCACTGGTCCCCAGCTGTCCTTGGTCAGTGATGCTGGAAACCTTCTGCAGCAACAGCAGGATTGGCAACAAATACTTAACTAGTTTCAGTCTTTGAGGGAAAAAGTGCATTCTACTAAAACTAAAAATAAAACCACAGCAGATGGTACCTTGACAGCTGCTGGCATAGACTGGCCAGGCCACAGAGGCTAAACTCCCCTCTGCTGCCACCCAGAAGCACCCTCCTAAACTGAGGCTGATGGGAAATTAAGTGCTGTTTGTGTTCATGTTTTTTCTGTGGCACATGTCCAACATTATTCACAAACTGTAAGCAGTAGAAATCATGGTGAGCTTTGAAATTAATTTTCTCTTTTTTTGCTATTATTATTTCTTATTATTTTAATGGATTGGGTTGCTTTTGGATCCAATGAATTCAGGTTCATTTTCAGCTTGGAGAATGTGAGCTTAAGCTATCTCTGACTTCTTTGAATCTGTGGAAATAAGAATAAAACATGGCCTTCATGTCCTCAATGGCTCAAACTGAACTGACAGGTCTGTCTCTGTCTCTTTCTTACTTCTTACTTCCTCTGCACACTGGCCAAGCTGCAAAAAAAAGCCATGCCAAAAGCAAAACCAAAAACTTATAGGCATTCTTACCCAAAACAGAGTAAGAGTACTAGAAATCCACTAAGAAAATGTATTCTCAGAGGCCAAGTTATCTGAGTAGTCAACAAAGCTTAGGAATTACTTAGTGGCTGTTTGATGTTTACTGTCATTAATGGGTTGGTTTGTTTATTTAAATGTGAAGTGTTTTGGGCAGCCTGAACTGGATTTATCTGCTTATTAACAAACAAAACCCAAAACCAACCAAACAAACAAAAAAACCCAAACCACAATAAATTCTTTTCAACAGAGAGATAAACTGAAAAAATTCCTTGCTGTTGTGTGGCCCTACTCATCTATGATGGGTACAGTCTACAGATCTGAACCCACTGTTGGATGTTAGCATTCCAACTCAATTTATTAGCTTTCTTACCATTTTTACTGTCCCTGGGAGCCCCTGCTATTTGGGAGCAATCAATAATAACTTCACAAATCTGCTCTTTGCATAGTAATTGTTTCTACTGGCTCTTTCTAACTCCTCTGTGCAGAACTGGTGTTGAAAGGTTTTTGACGCCAGTCTCAGACATCACAGATCAAGACACAGCCCTTTTTGCAGTAAAAGGCTGGAGCACTTTCTACTGTTGTATTTAACTAGAAGTCACTCTCCCTGGTTTTTTTTTGTTTTTTGGGGATTTTTTTTGTGGCAGAAAATCAATGCCATAATAGCTATTCCTTTTTGGCAAAAGACTGCTAGCATTGGACAGCACCCAGAATAATGCAAGCTGGAGATATAGAGTTCTGCCAATGTACCTTAAATCTCTTGACCTTCAGCATCTCAGGATTTCCAGCCCTGAGAAGAGAGCTTTTGGGAGAAGAGATTGATAATTCTGCCTGACTGAGAGACGGTGTCCAAGTAAAAGCTCCAGTGGGAAACTGAAAATGTCCTCTGTGCTGCTGTTTCCTTCACAGTAAGGTAAATAATGGCTGATGCCACTGAAGCCAAGGAAGCCGAATACTGAACCTAGGGCTAAAGACAGCAGAATCAGTCCTCCTAGGCATGTTCTGGATCCAGGACTGCACTGTGGTGTTTGCTTACAAATGTCTATTGGCTTAAACCAAGCATGTTATTTTTTTTGTGTGTGTGATTTTTTTTTTCCCCTGCAGATCAGCCTGTGTTTTGGTGAGTGACCTCCTTGTAGGTGATGATATTCTGTTCCCCTGGGGGGTACCCACTTTGGGCCAGGCTAGCAGAGGTCTCCCTGATGCTCCAAGGCAACCAAACTGTCTGACCCTTGCAGATTGTCATAAGACTGAAGCTGCAGTTCAGCATCTCTTGGCTTCTGGGAGTGCAACTTGCGCTGAATTCACCCTGACTGACCTGCTGTGTTGTTGATGTACCAAGACAAATTCACCCCATTCTTCAGACATTAACATTTTACTTCTTGCTGAATGGGATGGTTTGGTTCACTAGTCAAAGCACGGCTCTGGGAGCCAAAAGTGCTGACACCTCTGTCTGCCTTGAGCGATGACTTACCACATGACCTTGTCCCAGATGCTCTGCCTTTATTTTCCCATCTTTAAAAATGGGCTTACAAAATCTCAGCAACCCACCTTTCCAAGACAGTTTACTAACACGCAGACTGGTAATTTTTCCTCTTTACTGCTCACTTGACTTGCTTCATGAACTAGAGTGGGCTGCTGCATGTAATGATGCAAAAGAAACGCCCCAAGCTGGTGCCCATAATATAATTCCACCATGAAATATGACTTCTGAAAAGATATTGAACACAAGGATACTTATGCATTGCTGCATCTTTTCACTCCTTTCAGCCTAGAGCTTGCAGTCCTGTTGTCTACAACACGGCTGCTGCTGTAATCCTTCATGTATTACTTTCACTTAATCTAAGAAAATTTCTTCAAGGGGATGTTCTCTTGTGCATCTGTTTCACATTTTCTTTATGGTGAATTAAACCATCCTGACCACATGCAAACAGATTTCTGAGGAGTGAAAAGGTACTGTTATTTCATAGGTCTTAGATCAAGTGCATTCTTTATAATTGTTGAACTTAATCTTCTACAAAGCCAGACTCTTGGATTTTAGCAAGATGTTTCTGTATCAGTGATTTTTTTTTTTTTTTTCTGAATAGTAGCTGCAGCAACCAGTGTCTCTTCAGACACAAGTGTTAGAAAAATAGGAGAAGCAAGAGTTAAGCTAAATGGGAAAGTGACAGTGTAGCAGATGCATTGACACTAATGTGCCTCTTTAGACTTCACGCCTAAAGGCTTTGTGTGCAATGATAAATATATTTGTTTTGGTTGCTGGAGGTACCCTTAAATTATTAAAAGACAAACCAGAAAAAAGGCTTTTCATTTTCTAGCCCCATTGACTTGTTTCACTGGCTATGAGAGACTCAAAAAAAGGGTTCAGAAATGAAAAAATCAAGGCTGAGAGAGCCCAAAATGTAGTTAAAATTTTAAACCTTTTTTTTGTGTTTCACTTCCTGTCTAGGTCCAGTCAGCAGTGCCACTTAATTGTAAATCCCAAAACCTCTGGCTGCTGCAAAAGTGTGTTGTTGTCTTTTTATTTTTTTTTTAATATGAGGCAAAATAGGTCATTTTCAATATTTCTATTGATTGTGTGTATGTGCGTGAGAGAGAGGGGAGTAGAGAGAGAAGGAAAGAAAAAAACACGGTTGTGATAAAATAATAATACAGTAGGAGTATCATTTTAGCTGAAAGAAAAATGTTGAAGGGAAAAAATACTTCTGGCTCCTTGGTGTTCTTTGACACAGTCGGAGACATACTTTGGACTAAATGTGGAGATTCACCTCCATCATGTGTTACCTTTTATCTATTCAGGTTGCATTTTGCTTGCTGTCACCCATTCATTTAGCCCTTTGCTCCCTCCAAAGCTTTCCAGATCAGAGAGTTATTTAAAAAGTCAAGATTTCACCTGATTCTTGTGGAGCTCCATAACGGCTTTTTTTTTTTTTTTTTTTCCATTTTGAAAATAAACCATTTGGTTTCATGCTGCAGATTCTCTTGGCATTCCTCTGTGGTACAAGTGAAGTCATGGCTCAAGTCAACTGAGTGGTGGTCAACGTAATGACGTGTATGGGTCACCTCTGTATGTCCCTCTGAAAAACAAAATGGTTCTGTTCACTAATCACTGTAGGTAACATCACTAAGTACAACACTGTGAGTCAGGTAACATCTTCCCAGGCTCAGTTAGTAATGCAGACTGTCTTGAGGTCTTTGACCATTTCTGATGGTAACCTCCTTAGTAACCTCTGCAATAAAAGAACAATATTCCATATAAAGACAGACACTTCTGGAAGAAAACCAAGTAAATCAGTCACATTGCTTCCATGAGTTCTGTGCAATAAAAAAGGGTGAATTTATGCAACTAAATGCCATGTAGAGTAGCATGGAGAGCTCAGGATCCCTGCAGTCCTCCATATTTTAACACCAGCAAGGCCTGTAGCAAATAGATGTGTATAGGACACTAGGTAGGACTGCTTGTCTTGGGGCACAGGAGACCTTACCAGCATTTTTTAAATCATGGTTAGTGAAATGGTGAATGGAGGCTAAACTGAAGACATGGAGGTGATGAGATTCATGGTTAATGAAGCATTGATTCAAAGAAATGTAGGTGACCTCTTATTTCTCTCTGGCAGGGGAAGTTTGCTACACATCTCTGGATACCTTTCTATATGTCCTCCCCCCATGGCTCCTCTACACACCCATCAACGGCCTATATACAGGATTTGTCCTACTGACATTGTCTGATATGTATATAATACATATGGGGATGTCCTTTGATCTAGGAGTAAGAACTCAAAAAGTCTTGAAAGAAGAAATATCAGGGAACAGTTAAGCCTTGGAGGAAGTTTAGGCAGGCACTGAAAAAACAAATGTCATAGCAGTCAGCAGTGGTCAGATGCCTGGGGCTGGAGAACAGTACCTGCCTACCCATCCTGAAATGAAAAGCTGTTTCAGGGCTAAATAAAACTAAAGGCAGTGGTTCCCTAGGCGGCTTCAATTGTAAGTAAAGTCTCCCTCAAACTTACAAGCAGCTGGCTTTACCACAGTAGAATCTATTTATTTATTTTTAAAACTATGTTCTTTCAGGCTAAGAAAGGTCCTTAACTATGATAACCCATGATGATCTTTAGCCCCTTGAACACATAATAAAATACTGTTACATCTCCCTTGTTAGTGGTTTGTTCAGTACATGGTGTTTTAAATTATCAAGCCCCATTCACTTCAGAGGTACCTTCACCACAGGTAGTGGAACCATATTTTAAAGGTGCTGTGAAAGAAAGCCTGGGCAATCAAATATAGATATACTTGAATGCAATTACAGCAGCAAAGGATTGTGTACCAGTGAATCTTGGATTAATCTAAGCTAAGCAATCACCTTCTGTACCCTTTTCAGTATCTTATTATTAACCTCTTGTCTATGGAAAAACCACTCTCAAAATGAAGGAGTGAGTGAAAGTAGTTTTAACATTAGGCTTTAAATCTTGGCTGGGTCTTTATTGGGGAACAAGCACAGTCAGAGCTTACAGTGCAGCCTATAAAGCTACTAGCACTTTCATTTCTGTATTACCCCTCTTTTCAAAAGTTTTGCCAGATTTTCATGTAAATGTGGTATAACTTTAACATATTTGGCTGAAATATTCTGTCTGCCTATCTCTGAGCTACTTCTTTCTGGTTTTTGGTTTTGTGTTTGGGTTTTTTTTGTGTGTGTGTGTTTGGTTTTGGTTTTGTTTGGTTGGTTGGTTTTGGGGTGGTTTTTTTTTGTTTTGTTTTGTTTGTTTGTTTTGGGGTTTTTTGTTTGTTTTGGTTTGGTTTGGTTTGGTTTTGTTGTTTAGTTTGGGTTTTTTTTACTATTTTTTCTATTTCCCCAAAAATCTATGAACTTCATTTCTACAAAAGTGATTTGGCTGTAAGATGTAACAAGAAAATGGAAAAAAATGCTTGTTTTGCCTAGGTCCTGAGATTTGTTGGGATGTCAAGCATCCAGATGTTTCACAGCAGACGTGATGTGCCCCTTATGCCAGGGATGTGCCTTCTGTTGCTCTTATTAAAATCTATCCCCATTAATTTTAGTTATGAGCTGCTGAAAGATCTGTCTGCACATAGTCAGAAGGGATCTATTGAAGCCTGCATGCTATATTTCATTAAGATGAAACCCATCCAGAGTCTGCTCTACTCCCTCACTATACCTCCTTGTTGGCAGAAATGGGTATACAGCTATCTCAAATACATACAGCTAAAGGTGTTAATCTACAATGCAGCCAGCTTCTTCTCAACCTGAGAAAGCCACACCTCCTTTATGGATAGTGCAGAGCTCACCTGAATGGACAATGGAGCTCAGGATATGATACATTTATGGAGCTCAGGACAGGATGCATTTCACCATATCTTTGGCCAGATATATCCTGAACCATGAGATCTCCATGGGAACACGACTATATCTCTATGGGAGGTTAAAAGCTCAGGTGCAGGCACCTACATTGTAGACAGGTAAGGGTAGCCAAGATTAATTTTGCCTGAAGTAACTGATGAGTCTAATACTGTAGGGACTGAGCAGTAATGTGTCCTGGGAATCTGTCATAATGAAACATGTAGAGGGAGAAATTACTTGCCTGAACATTTGTTTAGCATTATTTGTTAGCACCCTGGAGGTGTTCAAAAAAATGTGTAGGCATGGTACTTTGGGATATGGTTTAGTGGTCACGATAGTGTTAGGTGGATGGTTGGACTTGATGATCTTGGAGGTCTTTTCTAACCCTGATGATTCTGTTATTTCTGGGTGGAATTTTTGACACTATTTCCTCCCAAATTAACTCGGTCTGCTAGGGATTTCAGGCCCTTTCCAACTTCTCTAATGGAACAAGAAGAAGAAAGAAACTGCAAACCTATGAAAGTATCAAGCCAGCCAGCAGCAGTGAGATGCCAGTGGAAATTTTTATTGTGCAGGTATTAAGAGCAAAAGGAACAATGTTATATAAATTGACCTTTTTTAACAAAGACACATATTTCTATCATAGGAAAAAAAAGTGTCTCTCAAACAAACAAATGTAATTTTAAAAACAGGGAAAGAGTTTAAATATTTGGTGAATAATTATGGAATCACAGAATCACAGAATTTCCTAGACTGGAAAAGACCTTTCAAAAAGTCGAGTCATTAACCTAATGCAGAGAAGACCTTGACTAAACCATATCCCTCAGCACTACATGTAGATTGGTTCTAGGAGGAAACAGAAGACCCAGACTCACATAAATTCATAGGGATTGCCTACTGTTAAAACATCTAGCAGGTGGCAGAATACAACAACCTAACTCAAGTGTTAGTTTATATTGTAGCTCTGGACTTCTTAGGCTCAAATTCTGCTGATGCTCTGGTCTATCAGGCTTGTTAAATTATCTTGGATACGCCTTCTCAACAGCAGGAAAACCTTCAGGTAGTCACACTTAGCATATGCACCGAGATTCTCTTTTCATAATGGACATTACCTAGTGCTCAAGAAGCTAAAATGACACTCCAGAGGAAACTGGTGAAGCACCAGTAGTGCCTCAGGCCTCAAGATCCTGCATTCTCCTTTCTCCCAAGCTTGCTAAGTACATTTTAATTCCTTCCCCAGCTTCTGACCCCTGTATGAGTTTCAGAAGGAGCCAAGAATGGGAATGATCCTCTTCTCCAACAGGCAGGAAGAACAAAAACTTCAGGGATGCCAAATAAATTGCTTTAACCACAAAAGTTTCACTGAGAAATGCTTGCAGAGAAATGCTGTTCCTTTAGAGGTGGATATATATCTACTTCCTCAGCTCAAGAAACAGCTGTTCTTAGGTATCCCTGTCCAAGAGACAGGGAAAGAGGAAAGAACAGTCAATCCACAGAGATACTTCCCAAAGACCAGTTAAGGATAACAGTAAAGAATGGAAAGGTCAAGGTCAGTAATACTGTGAGAGACCGAAGATGCAGATGCATAACCAGCAAATTCCCTGGTTTCCTAATATATGCCTTGTGCTCCCCCCATCTCTCAGCTGTCATTTGTATGTTAGGGCTGTAGAAACTGGACTGAGGTAGCATCTGCGATGAAGAACGAGCCTTGGAGGAGCAGTCTCCAGTGACAGGCAGCGGGAAGCTTGACCAAACTGGTAGTTTCTGTTGCAGCTTCTGTGAACTGCTCATCCAGAAACTTCTCGGCTGTTTGTTAGCTACTGCACTTGAGAACATGACTATCCCTGGTGTTCCTGAAGAGCCTGTTTACCGCTACAACTCTTAATGGGATACAGCATGTCTCTGCTGCGTGTTCTACCAGCTCTAACTGCAAAAGGGAGGAGGGGAAGAAAGGGGTAGGGCTTTGCTCCTGCTTCCTGTTTCCATTAGGAGATTTGGGAAGAAACCACCCTTTAGTTGTAAATGGATACTGCATGTAGATACAGGGATATGCCAGTCCCTTCAGTATCTCCACACCTTGCCCTAAGAAAGCATGGAAAGGTTTGATGATTCTGTAGCACTGGCCAGTTCTAGGCATTTACAGCAGCCTAAACAGATTCATCAGTAACTTTATAATGTTCATCATTCTAATGTCGCTACTGATAACCGTGTAAGTGATCGTCATGGCTTTCATGAATTTGTACAGAGTGTCAAGGAAGGAACAGAAAGTATCTGCTGATGCATTTGGAAGTGCCTTTCACTGGTGACATCACATACTTGGAAGACTGAGGAGGAATCAAGAATGAAATGGATTGCAGATGGGGAAAGATCTCTTATTGGTCACCATAAGTGAAGGATGTGTCTCCGACATCTACTCTTCTCTACTGCAGTTGTTGTCTGGTCTCAGGCTTAACAGGTATAGGTCAAGATTATTTGTTTCTTATTTGTAAATATGCAACAAATCTGATGAGGCATTTCAGGGAAAGAAAATTAATAGTTATGATTTGGCTTCTACAGTGGAAGACCTTGCAGCCTGATTTAAATGTGATGCTTAGTGTGAGCAGAGCAAAGAATAGGGGGGCTAAGGGTGAGGGTCAAAATGGTCCGAATTTGTGCTGAGTTAGTCTGGTGTTTCTGTATTTATGTGTATACTTTTTGCTGGTTCTCTTCCATCCATGAAATCAGCATCCAAAACGAATGAGTTTGCCTGAGAAAGGCAGAGTATATTCCTTCTGTCTTTAGAAAATGGGGGGGGGGGGGACACACGATGACACGTGCTTTCCACTCTCAGAATACGAAAATGCATTTGAAAGTAAAAATAACAGGTTTTGTCCATTCACAAGGAATACGTCACGTTAAAATATATTCATTTCTCTGGCTGCAAGAGAAGACATGCTCCTGTACCTGCCACTTGAAGTTTTCCATAGCTCTTGCTCCTATTTTTCAATCTTTCAGGCACCCTCATGCATCCAAACATCCCTTCATTCCTTCAGTGTCCCTCTGATTTCTCTACAACCCCTCTATCCTTTAAGAGAGATGTTACCCTGAGAATGAGGAAGGGCTTGACCCAACCAGCATGGCTTTATCTCAGAAGAAAAGATAGAAGTGAGAAAAGGGTACTCTCCAGCTAGGTGGGAAACTGAAGCTTGAAGAAAGTCACCACATTTCCTCTGTTCCCTGCCAACTGAGTCAGCAGGAAGGATCTGCATAACTACTAAGTCTCACAGCCATCCATGTACTCAATAAGCTTATTTTCCAACCTAGGGAGTCCAGTTAGGTGGAAAATATTCCTTTGATTTATGGCCCTGAGATGCTCAGCTCATAAATTAAAATTTGTGTTGGCAGCTTCAGTATGTGCCTTTTACATCTGAAGGCTGCAGGTAGCCGAGAGTGGCAGGAAGGCATCAGACTAAGATGTGTAAAACATACAGAAACTGTGTTTACTTTCCATGTCTCAACTGAGAAGGCATTTCACTATGAGGGTTATATCATGGGTCTTTAAATGCTTTATTATTTATAGACATGACTTGTACAGTCTTGAAAGCAAGATTTCTGGGTGACAGTAAATGGTGAGGAGAGGTAAATAATGAAGAACAATGCAGTTAGACACAAAAGGTCTTAGATCATTTAAGTAATTGGGCAAAGAGATGACAAATCCAGTTTGGTGCAGATGAGTGTAGAATAATGAATCTTGGAGCAAAGAACATAAAGAGAGAGTATGTTAACTAGAAGAACACTATGGCACACTGACTAACGAAGAGATCTGGGGAGCTAATGGAGAGAAATCTCCTCAATGCTCAGGATATAACTGCTCCTGAATGGGTGGAGTCACAGAGGAATATGGAAAAGGTTAAGAACTGAATTTTTCATAGACATAAACCTCTCTTAGGTTATCTTGTCCATCCCTTTGCATCAGCCAAAAGACAATTCTTTCTGCAAAGAACCCTATTATGTTGAATTATGATTACTGTCACAGTGATTTATAAGACAGATTTAGTTAGAGTGTGAACATTTTTGCTAGCCAACACAAAAAGCTGAACATTTTGGATGAGATTCTGACCTCGGTGACACAGATGTAAATAAAGTCACTTGTGCAATTTTGAGCAGAATCTCTCATGCTATATGGAAGTATATGCGAGCTTATTTATTCTCATAAATGGAATTTTACCCCACTCTTTGCAATACTTTAGCTACAGCTGCAGCTGAGAAAATGCAGAATTCAGTGGAGATGGGTTCACAGGACTTGTGGAGCCCAAGCTGACTAGAGACTGGTGACTGGAATCCTCTCCCCTCTCTTGCATAGTTGTGCATGGTGACCCAGTTCAGATGTCGATCTGAATAAAAGCTTACCTGCTTTCTCAGCAGACTCACGAACTACAGAAGATAATATTGGAGAGTGACAAGAGTAGGAGTTGACTCTTGCAGTAAGAATATAAACATGAAAAGCAAGAATCAAAGCCCAAAATTGTGAGCTTAAAGCCTCATGTTCAGCTCCCACTAGAAACATACACTTATTCTATCAGTGAGTATTTACCTAGGTTCTGATCTTCCTCCAAGGGCTGGTTATTCATTTCACATTTGACAGGCACAGGTGCTGTGAATGGAACTCAGACCTTCCCTTTCCCCATGAAGTCAGAATAGATCACAGCCTTCTTGTGCATTCACTCAATGGGTCAGTGAAGGTTGTGCTCCTTTCTTCTTTTGACACAAGGCGTAGAGACCTCTCCTGAAGCTTGAGGTTACAGGCACCGGTGAGATACCTCTTACTTCAAGAGGGGCACTGATCCCAGCATCTACGTTGAATAACATAGGAAAGACAACCCTGAGTGGTACAGCAATGCTCTAAACTGGAAAAACACCTGCTCATGTCTTTCAGAGGACGGACCCATGTTGCTTCTTCAGGGAGCATTACGGGGCTTCATGATTTTAAGTTGTGAGAAGATGGAGGAACCCCCCTACTCTCCTGTGCTGGGTGAGGGAAGGATGAAAGAAAGGATGCAGGGGAATCCAGTCTCCTTGTGCAGTGCTATAGGAAATCAGTACTGGCTGCTGTGTCTTGGATCTCAGGTGCCTGAGATCCTGTATACCAGACAGGTATTGTAGTGTCTACTTCTGTGAAAAAGCCCAAGATCCACAAGTGAGCTTAGTGCCAAACTGATAGGGTAATCTAATCAGAGCACTGTCATTTTGTAAATTCAACCTTGTAGAGACTTACCTCTAGGTGAACAATATCAGCAATATCCTTTTTTCATGTCAACGAGGTATATATTCTACTGCATCATTCACCTCTGTCAGTTCTTATTTCCAGACCTTGCTGAGGGACTAGAAAATGCTTACATTGGTAAACACAGGCAATTTTAGAAACTAACACTCGATTGGAATTCAAGGCGTTGTTTAAAAGTTTGATTTCCTAATCCCTAGTTCCTTTTTCTATTTTCTGTTTGCTTCAGGCTAGGCAGTACTTCCCAGGGGGGTAAAGCTGAGGTTGGGTGAAGTAGAAATAAGTAATGCAGGGTGGGATGGAAGCAGGACTGCTGTGTTGATGGAAGCAAGTTATGCACGTTATACTACAGTAGGCACCGAACAGCTCCCTTTGCATAAATGGGTCTATTTTAACAGGGATTTTCAAAGGGCTATGCCTAAGTTGTGGAAAGTGGAGGGAAACCTTTGATCCACTGCAAGATTTCCGTACAGGCAATGCAAAGGTACCTCTGGTTTTGTATCACTGTAAAACACACACATATAGTACATATACAGAGCGCTTCCCTGTCTCCCAGAGGCAGGATACCAATAAATGCATTCAAACTCTCTATTTCTGATAGCTCAGCCTTGGGAGCTTTTAACATTCCTGTGAGATTTTTGGGTTTTTTTGTTTGTTTGTTTGTTTTTTGACAATTCTTTTTTTTTTTTCTGATAGGCTGTTTCTATTAGGTGTGTTGTTTGTGGGGAGACACTGGACTCAGCTGAAACCCACTTGCAGCTTTGATGTTTTGTGGAAAAAGAATTTTTCTTTGTTTCTGGCTTTCTGGAGCAGTACCAAAATAATTCTACTTTATTTATTTTTCTTGTTTTGTTTCCAAGCTGAGGTTACTGTCTGTGTCTAATAAAGCTGCTAACAAGCTTCTGCAGCAATTTGTTTCCTTCTGAGGCCTTGTTTGCAAGCCCCTTGAAGAGTGTGACATCACATTGGCTTTTCGACATACAAATTAAATGGTTTTGCTGTTCTTTGATCTGCTATAGGTTCCAAGTAGCTTTGCTTGGTAATCAAATAGATGCCAGTGTTCAGTTACATGATTGTCAGGTATTCATTTAAGCTTTTTTGACACACCAGAATGTCAAGCGCTTCAAGATGCCTTCCCTTTTTGAATACAAGGCTACAGATTTCTTTTAAATTCTGACGTGTCTTAACAACTCTAAGTTTCTGTTGTTTAAAATGCTATATATGTCTTTAAAATAAAATTAAACCCTCCTTAGTACTAATGAGCAACTCCTAAAGCCTACCAGATATATAGACTAAGATAATTACAGTTCTGTCTGATAGGATATCTCTGATTGTAGCCAACCACAGAGAGAATAGGACGATGAAGAAGCTTTGTGGAAGGCAGTTAATATCCCAGACTGAAATTTATCTTCTTATGAAGCATAAAGAGCAACTCCTGACATGGGCTATGAACAGACTATGAACCTTGGTTTTCTGTAGACATGGGAGATACCCTGATCTGATGAACAAAATAGAGCAATTCTGCATGAGGTTGTTGTTAACTACGAGGGAGATGATTCTTCCCCTCTATTCTGCTCTCATGAGTCCCACCTGGAGTAGTGTATTTAGCTCTGGAGCCCCCAACACAAGAAGGACATGGACCTGTTGGAGTAGGTCCAGAGGAGGGCCATGAAGATGATCAGAGGGCTGGAGCACGTCACTTACGAGGACAGGCTGGGGGAGTTGTGGTTGTTCAGCCTGGAGAAGAGAAGGCTCTGGGGACACCTTATTGTGGCCTTCCAGTATCTGAAGGGGGCCTACAAGAAAGTTAAGGAGGGGCTTTTTACAATGGCTTGTGCTGATATGATGAGGGGTGATGTCTTCAAACTGGAAGAGGGTAGATTTAGACTTGAAATTAGGAAGCTCTTTAGTATAAGGGTGGTGAGACACTGAAACAGGCTGCCTAGAGAAACTGTGGATGCTCCATCACTGGATATGATCAAGGCCAGGTTGGATGGGGCTTTGAGCAACCTGGTCTAGTGGGAGGTGTCCCTGCCATGGCAGGGGGGGTTGGAACTTAGGATCTTTAAGGTCCCTTCCAACCCAAAACATTCCATGATTCTATGATGTAATATTTTCTCCATCAATTATCCCTTTCTGCAGTGCTGCAGATGCCATTCCTGTTTTTAGAGGAGAGGTCCAAACACATTCATAATTTCCAGTGTATAATGATAATCATATAGTCACCTCTGAGATCACATCCCAGCAGCCCAGACCCTGGATTAATGTCACACTGAGAAAGAAATTCTGGATTTGAAAGACACAGTATGATTCTTCCTAAAGAAAAGGTATGCCTGGGGTGTTTTGGTGGGATGATATATTATGCTGAGGGAGCAGGAGCAAAAGAGAATTGAACACACACTGATCCACAAAATAGCAATCTCTGTAGGATTGGTATGTGTCATGTGGCACATTTTACTGCAAACAAAAAACATTATCTCTAGTAACTAACTTCTAGGAACAATTCTGTAGAGGAAAAATGGTGCTCTTTACTTTTTTTTCAGCCAAGAATAGATATCTTTCCAAAAGATTTTGCTTATTTCAAAGAGGAAGAAGGAACTCAGCACAACAGCTGCTAGCTGGAAATCATGATAGCTGGTTCCAGTAGTCTCCTCCAGACTTGAAACTCCTGGTTGAAGTTCTGGCTTCACTAGAACAGGAAAGGATGAGACTTGACCATATCAAGCAATGCCTTGTACATCCAGAAGATATATGCACATATCTGTATTTTATAATAAATCAAAATCTGAAATGTAGTTACTTTGTTTTAGGTCACTCAGTACAGAAAGAACTCCAGAATAAGCTGCAAGAGACAAGATCAAATAGCATTTTGATGGAAAGGTGTCCAGTAGCATCACAGATGGATAAAGACAGAAGTTGATGAAATCTTATAGTTGAGTCAGAAAGGCCAGATGATACTATCTACAAGCCTTGCTTTTGAGCTGTGATGAAAGGATGAGAGCAGGACACAAAGCAGTACTGTCACAGAGCGAGCGCAATATGGGCTGATTATTTAAAATATGGTCTGAGATCAGCTACAGTGCTGCATTTAGTGTCAAAAGAAGTCCAGGACTGGAGTAGGACATATGGTCATGGTTTGGTGTATTTACAGTGGTGAAAATGACTATCGAAGCTTGAAGGAACATGTAAAAAATGCATTATAAATGTAGTGTGTGTATATATATAAATTTAGTTTTAATTGACTATGTAGTGGTTTAAACACCTAAACATAAAATGCACGTACATGGGGCGTTTGGATCATTGGCATCTGTTTTGTATGACAGTGCATGGTGCTGTTATTCAGTGAAAAGGCACCTGGACAGGAGTTAAATTCAGCAAAGGAGACCTGAATTTTCCTACAAGTTTTGTTGAGATAATCTGACCTATGTACCATCTCGGGCAAAATCAGTATTAATTTGTGTGCATATTCTTTAAAATCAGTAAAATGGGGACATTGTAGCATGCTCTGTGAATACAATGAAATCTACAGGGACCAAATCCCCGATGTCAGAGTTAGTGACTCAGTATGGATTTGTGGTACATGGCCTTATGGATAAGTAAAAGAGAGAGTCCTAACTCAAAAAGAGGATTACAACCTTCGTGTGCCTTCTGCTGCTCCAGCAGGACATTGCTATTGGTGAAGCCTTTGATTAAGAAACAGTACTTGAGATATAACAAATTTTCAGTGATTACCATGGGAACCACAAACGATTTCATAAGGGTGGGGAAATTATAAAAAGTTCTAATTGAGAGAGGATGAAGCTTAAATCAGTTTCTATGGAAACCAGAGGTGACATCCAAAAAAAGTGTGTGTACTAATCTTATAGTCTGATTGACAGGTAATCGGTGCAATATTGGAGTGGGGAAGCCTTGGGATGTGAGATGAAGTGTCCATCGCACAAATATATAAAACACATAGTCTTTTGAAGAGGAGCTGGAGCCTTGAACTCCTTCCCTCCCAGAAGAATACACTCATCACTCAATTAATGATTTATTTTCATTCTTGTCTCTGCTGAGTGAATCTGGTTTGGATTTTCTTTCTCTTTTTTTTTTTTTTTTTTTTCTGCAATGTATAACAACTTTAACAGAGGCAGTGGATGGAGCTGCTCCTTCACCTTACCCAAAGGGTTAAAATACATGAGGATGCTTTTATGGATAGCAGGATGTAGGGTGCTTTTATGGGTAGCACACGTGGGCTCCAGCATCCTTCTTAGTCAGAAAAGAGAAGACAGACTTCAAGCCTTCAGTAAGCACTCTAAATAGTTGGATGAGATACTTGTCTGTGTTTTCCATGACTTCAGTTTCTTCTGACTGACTGGCTAATATCTATCTAAGGGTATTCAGAATTTCTCAAGTACTTTTACTTGTTAGATAACAGTGGAAATCCCAAGGACACAATGTCCTGTATGACCTGTGAAGCAACCTACAGTCATATTAAAAAAAGTACCTACTATTTATATCTACCAGAACCATTTGCTTTTAGGTCAAGTAGAAACCTGTTGACAAGAGTTCTGGGGAAGACATAGGATGAGCAAATAAAATCTTAGCTCTCTCTCATGGGGCTACAGCCCAAGTACCTTATGGTATCCTTCAGCCTGATGCATGAAGAGGGAAAATAGTATAACACTATTGTCACTAAATTAGATAAATAGCAGGCCTTTGGCCAGCTGCAAGTTGCTGAAGTCCTCAGCAAAACCTTTGCCAGCTCAGTGGTTTGGCAGATTTTCCTACAGTATTCTCTGAGCTCACCAAATTCATTTCTCCGTTCAGCAGATGTAGACAGAAAAGCCTAGCATTTTGAAATATTTTATGGATCTGAGGTGTTTTGAAAGATTAGCCTTTCTGTTGAAAGACCTAGAAGGCTGGTCTGCAGTCTCTGTGACACTGTGGTTCATGGCCTCCCCACCACTACCCACAGCGATGATCTGAATGAAGGATTGCAGAAGTATTAGGAGAAAAAGCATCCCTTAACTTAGTAAATGTGGATTTGGAGAATTAACTTTGTTTTCTGATCATAGAATTAGCAGTGCCAGAATGGTCTGGGCTGGAGCTGCCTGCAGAATGGCCACACTTCCCACACAGTCAGTGTCCCAACTTTTAGGCAAATTTGTATCCAGAATGGCTGCAATATCATAATGTCTATATGCTTCAGTGTAAACTGGACTTGAAAGAGCAGTACCCAAAGGTACTTGAGGAGATCAGGAAGATGTCTTGCTCTGCTTTTGGCATGGCCATTTTAGATTAATCTTGGGTCAAGCTTCACCCTATGTTTTATATATAGCACTAAGGTTAGGTGAGTCTTACACAAACCACACCTTTGCAAAACATTGAAATATCTCCCTGGATAATAAGCTTAAGCTGTAACCTTTCAAGGATTTTGTTTTTATAGTGTGATAAAAGATTGTTTTCCGTAGACTGAAAGGTTCAGAGAAGCTATGAGGAAGGTGGTGGCACCCATTTAAAAAAGACTCTTAGAATAATGCCGCATTAATAGCTGTCATGCAACTGACAGGTGGTCACCCTGCCTTATGGTTCAGCAAATCCATTTCTCCTTATACCACTCATAATTTTTAACACCATTTCACAAAAACAGACCAGTGAACTAAACAGAGCAGCTGAAGAAAATGACAGGAGATGTAGCTCAGTGGAAGAGCACCCACTGTCCTGCTCATTACAACTAGGTAGCCTTACTGTTGATTTTTCTCCTCTCAAAAACTGTGCATTTTTGAATTTTATTGTATGTTTTTATTCCCATTGCCACCAGTGGGCAAGGAGACAATCAAAGAAACACACCCGACCCAGTCATACTTCTGGTTGGGTGCTTGCACATCTACTGTTTTCCTGATTGATTCACAAATGATGCTGGTCTGTGTCCTGTCTATTATGAACCATGCAAAGCTTTTGCAGCAACCAAATCAGTAATCTGTATTTAATTTCATTTGAGATCTTGCAATTACACTTCTTAGGAGTGCATGTCTGCGTGGGGGAAGGTGTGTAATAACCTTCTTTATATACATGCTCAATAGAAAGCAATAGTGAAAGTTTCTGATTTGCACAGGTGAACATTCCTGTGTGAGTTTTACAGGTGGTGCTTCATCCTTTCCAGTACAGCTGGCCAATAGTTTTAATACCCTCTGGAGCCTCCCACATCTCTTCTATGCAAACAAAATGTTCCACTAGTTACAGAACTATTCAGAATTCTGTAGCTGAAAAAAAAGTACAGGTTGGGTGTTTGGGTTTTTTTTTGTTTTGGTTTGGTTTTTGTTTGTTTGGTTGGGTTTTTTTTTGATTTTTGTTTGTTTGTTTGTTTTTGTTGTTTTTTGTATGTTTGTTTTGTGGGTTTTGGTTTGGTTTGGTTTGGTTTGGTTTGGTTTTTTTTTTCCAGTGGAGAGAAGACAGCATCTACCACCCTATGTTGGACCAACATGCAAGAATAACCACTGGGTCAAGATAAGGTGAACTAAATGAAGGAACTTTTGTGGGGCTTAGGCAGCATATGCTTGGCCTGTGGAGATTAAGATATGTTTGAGCATATGCAGAGCAGTTGTTTATTATCACTTAGGAGCAAAGTTTTGAGGGTAGAATAATACTTTGCATGAAAACATAACTGCGCTGCTTCAAAGGGTTCAAAAATGGAAAAAGGAGTTGACAACATAAGAGAGAACTTTGTCACACCTGTGTAACTCCACACTGCTCACATCCTTGTGACTGTATGAAGTCCATCTCAAAAAGGTACAGTAAAACTGGAAGGCATGGAAAGGGTGACACAGCAAGGGACACCTGTGTGAAGGATGATATAAAGACTTAAGATTCTTCTTCCTCAAAATGGAACAGCAGAGGAGGAATTTTAAAGAGGCCTTTTAAAACCTGAGTGATATGGAGAAAATAAAAAAGGAGAGTTTCCTTCATGTCTTCTTCCAGTACAAGGACTAGGGGATAATAATGAAATTAATAGGCTACAGACTGCAGGTCCAGAGCAAACAAGAGGATAACAAACAAGAGTCCCTTGTGTAATGTATAATTAGGCTGTGAAATTTCTTCCCATGGGATGCTATAGATGCTGAAAGTTTTCCTGGGTTCAGGCAGTGATTACGCAAATTTATAGAAGAAAATATCTTCTAAAGACTATTAAATACATAGATACAATGCCTGGGTCAGGAATTCCTAGATGACAGTTTACAGAAGCTGGGCAAATGTCAGCACATGCTGACTCAGTTCTTTCTCTCTCTTAGGAATCAACTTCTGGCTGATGTCAGGGATGGCATAATGAGCTGAAGGAAATTTGGGTCTCACCTGGAAAAACTGTTGTCTCATGAAACAAAGTGGATTTGTGCAGTGATCCAGCTGTGAGAAAGGGAAGCTGAACATGGACCATGGAGCAGAAGAAACTAACAAAGGACAATGATGATCCACTGATGAGAAATGTAGTTCAGGAGTACCAGATAGGGTCTTAGAGCACTGTTCTTCTGTTCAAGTTCAAAACCGTAACCCCAACTGCACTGAGAGCCCTTCAGCATTATTTGCAACATTGTGAATACACAGTCCAGTATATAAATATTTTGCTGCAATTTTTGAAGCTCAGCTACAGGCATATTCAAAGACCCTAATGTTCAGATGGTCCCTGTTCAGCAATGTCATGAAGCCCAGGAGTAACCGGGATCCTGCAAGGAAATTCAATCAAAAGTAGTTCACATCCAGATCTTTGATCTGTATATTGAATGAAGAAACTTTCTGGAGTTTCTTTTTTTTATTTTCAACTCTCTTTTAGATCACAGTGCATCCTGTGTGTCCCAGAATACAACTTCATGCTTTTTGGCATCATTAAACAAGTTTTGGGGAAGGTGTAGGAAGAACATTTGTAGAATTTTAAGTCCTCATGTAATCATGGCTTGCAAAGAACAGGTGTATTTAAAATACAAACCCAGGCTTGTTTATAGTTTCAGTCTGAATATAGTTGTTAATTAGGCCTTAAAAGCCTAATAACGCCACTATAGATATTTATGCAGATTTAAGGTACATGAAAATAAATTAGCTTTTTCTTAAAAAAAAAAAAAAGAAGGAATGTGTGTCCACCATAGAAGTAACGGTAACTTTAAATTTAAATTAAACAGTGCCAGTTCTATTTGCAGACATGCCAAGAGTTACACGAGAGTGAAGTCAATGTGCATGTTCCTGAAGATTGCTTACTGTGATTTGCTTGCAGAGTTTGAAAATATAATGATTTGCTCACTTGTCAAGTGACTGTTGATACAGTATCCTTGCTAATATGCTAGCTGCCTTTCCTCCAAGCTGTGAGCTAAGGTAACATTAATGGAGTGTAGGGAACAGGCAGAGATGGGAGGGTATTTGCCATCAATAATTTCTCTGATAAATTTTACTTTCCTTTTTTTTTTTTTCCTTTTTCTTCTGTTCACAAACTGCCCATGAATAGGCTATGATTGAAATTATGTGCCAAACATTTTCTGTCAGTGTCTTCATCTATCAGGATTTTTTTTCTATGAATGTATGATTGACAAAGGTCAAGCAGCTTTGACTACACACATATGTTATATGGATTGTTTCTTTTCCATCATTGGATGGCAGGAAATCTAAGAGTAAAGCCTTCTGGAAAAAACAGCTGTAAAACCAAATTTTGAGTCTGCCTGCTGACTGATTCAGTTATATTTTGCTTTTAAGCTTTTTGAAGTGCATTACATGTTCCCTTCTGAAAGATGTCATTCACAGAGAACTTGGTAGCTCTTCAACTCAAAAGCTGAAGAAACTCATGAGCTCAAATATAGAAGCCTTCAGATGTATCTTTCATGCCCTTTAAAATAAATAGTATTGCTCTTTGCCTAAGCACTCTGGACATGAAAATTTTCTTACAAATAGATTTCAGAACTAGGGATTTTTATAGATTGGAAAGAACCTCTGAAGGTCTCTAGTTCAACCTGCTCAAAGCAAGGCTAATTTCAAAGTTAGGTCGATTTGCTTGAGGTCCCTTCCTAATATATTGAAAGATGGAGGTACCACAGCCTTTCTGGGTCATCTGTTGCAGTGCTTAGCTATCCTCATTGTGAAAACTGATTCCTTTCAAATAGGTGAAATTTCCCTCACTGCAACTTGTGTCAGTTGCTTCTTGTCTTTTCACTGTGCACCCCTGAGAAGACTGTAGCTCCATCATTACTACAAGCACCCACTAGGAGTTAATAAAGTCTTCAGCTTTAATAAGGGCAAATATGAAGCACTGGATGCAATACTTGTCTGTATAAGGTTATGTCCAAAGGTATATTATCCTAGCTTCTAATGGCAAAATTCATCAGCACAGATGAGATGGGACACATGAAAACAGAGAAGTAAAGAAAGTAAACCGAGACATATTTGATGAACAGGATAGTTTCTATGTCCCTAATGTTTTTTGTTACAGCCAAGTTCTCCTTCTCCCCTTCTAAGCGCTCAGCCCTCACCCCAGCTACCACTTCTGTGTGTATGCAGTGCTCACACAACCTGTCTCAAATACACATGGCTTTCTGCAATTTACTAATATTTATATGGCATTAAAAGGTTCTTACACAGAACATCACAGGAAAGGAAGTAAAAAACACTGTGTCCCATTGAAACTGCAGTGCATTTATTCTGTGGGAAGTAAATCTGCTCCATAGGCCATAGCATATGCAATCTAATAGCAGGATAAATTCAGAATGGTTTACACTAGTCACTGTAATGATTGTAATTGCCAAGAAGGACTTTTCAGATTAGATTAGTATAGACATTGGGGATATACAGTTACAGTATTATGGCCTTGCGGTACCAGTGGTGCAGAGTACCTGACTATTACCCACTGTCCACTTGCTGATGTCCACTTGAGCCCCAAGGGACAAGGTTTGCTAATGTAGGTTTAGGGCATGTGGGTGGTGGTTTTCTGTTTCCCTGAAGGAAATATGACTACAAAATTTAGGGCTTCTCACAGGGCTTCTCAACTCTGTCCAGCTCCCCTTACCCACACTGGGAACAACAAGGTCCCCAGTATGGTCATTACTATTCAGATTTGTCTGTGTACGGCTAGCTTTGCTCATTACGGGGCATACTTAGAAAAGGATACCAAGTCCCTCTGAAGAAGGCACACTTGATTCAGTTATTGTTATCAATACTGAGTCATTCATTTCTGAAAAGGCAAAGGATATGCCAGTATCAAACAGTACATTTTTGCAAAGGCAAAGAATAAAACAACTATTGAATACTAAAGCCCTTATTCTCCTGTGTGTGCTAACCTAGCTCTTCAAGGAAATTTTCAGCATGTGTGTGTCACTAGTCAGACCCATTCTCATTACAGTACGGCTGTTCTAGTGCCTTTCCATAACCCTTATGGATCTCTCCCAGGCACTGAGTCAATATAGTAATTTTAAATTAACTGCTCTATGAAGGTCTCATATTAGGGGTCTTGTGATAGCTCTCATGGAGGAAAAGGAGGTCATGCTGCTTGCTGGCTATTCATGAATGGTGGGATGTCTATCGGCAATCTTGACTGTTTTAACCCACAGCATGAGTAGACAGACTAAGGGCCACCACTAGGATGAGGAAGGTATGGAAGTAGGTTAAAGCGATCTCAATTCATACCAGACGGCTGCATTGCTGGATTCAGACATCTGGAACAGGACACCAGACAACTTGTGTGATACTGTTGAGTGTAGGCACTAGAATACTTGATCACTGATACTTAAACTACAGAAAGTGGTGTAATACATTCTTTTCCAGCTCAATTATGTTGAATTATTTCAGTTAGATTCAGAGCTTAGTGGTATCTATTTCAGCTGATGCTGGCATATGTTAAGTGCCGGGCACCTTCATTGTGCTGCATGCCGATGTTAAGTTATACTAAAAGAGAGGTTCTGTTAGCAGTCTGGCCATTGACTTTAATGAAATAGCTAATTGGATCATTTTAATTATGAGTTGAGGCAAAGCAAGAGCATAAATGTTAAAATATCATTTCATGCCAGTAGAGAGAAAAGTTGACATTTACCTAAACCAAGGACTAGATTGCTGAGAATGAAGGAGAGAGATAATGAGCAAGTGCAAAGGAAAATAGGAATGAAAAGGTGACACAATCTGAAAGCTGACAAGACACTAGAAAGACATGACCTGGAGCCAGAGATGGCTGGAAAAGCCTTCAGATGGGGAGAAGATGAGAAATTTTGTGAAAAGGTTTCATGTGCTTCTTTAGCTAGGAAGGAATAGTCTTTGTGCTGGAAAATGGAGCTTCTATTTCCTGCAGTTCTGAGACAAGGCATTGGATATCACACACACAATCTCTGCATTCTCTTCTGAAAGGAATTATTTCTGCATTTGTAAAGCTAAATTTGATCAAATTCCCACAGGAAGAGAAGCAGGCACACAGACTGTGGTTTTGGTTGCTTGTGGGTTTTTTGTTTGTTTGGTTGGTTGGTTTTTTGTTTGGTTTGGATTTTTTTGGTGGTTTTTTTGGTGTTGTTTTTTTTTGTGAGGTTTTTTTTTTTTTTTTTTGATAAATAAAACCCTACTTTCATTGTGAGGAGCTAACAAATACAACAGGCTAATGACTACAACAGTCTAACAACAATGTTAACAAAGAACAGATTTCTAAGAGAGAAAGAAAAATGGGCTTACAAAATCCCTTCAATACCAGAAGCAGAGCAGAATTATCAAAGCACTGCAATTGCAAATCACTGTGTCACCAAAGCACCTCCTCCTACACAGATTGAGTTCTTCTTTTGCTTTAACCATTGATTAGATATGTGGACTTCATATGAATCATCTAAATTCCCTAAGTGAACTCGTGGTGCTGCTAAAATCAATGAGAGTTTTAGCATTGGTGTCTCTGGAGGCAAAACTGCCAGTGTACAGTTTTGAGAAGGGGGTGTAAGAATATTTACTGACTTTGCAATGATGTTAGTCACTCACTATTTTGTTTTTATTTAGCACTTGGATAGACATGGTGCTATGGGAAGGCTGGCTACATTTGGATGTTGACCAACTCCTGCTTTATATACCTTATACTAGTGCCAGATTCTCCAAGATTTTTAAAAAAATTTTTTTAATCATATTTCTCTTTATCAAAAAGAAAATCTGTGACCCAAATAATTGCAGTGAGCTGTGTCAGTACTTTGGCCAAAATCTGAGAGGTCAAAATCACCTTAAGAGCTGGGGCCCAGTATATTGTTTAGTATGACTTTACATGAGTCTGGGAAAGCTGCTGTTAATCAGTATCCTCTCCAGGAGATCCTGGATGATATCTGATGGAAATAAAGAGCTGGATGAAAGTTCCTTCAATAGTAATTTCTCATGAGAACACATTTCCTCACAAAGGAAATTCCCCGTTTCGAGTAAATTTAGTAGCAATACTGTAAAAAGAGAATCCTTGCCTCACATTAACAATTTCTGTTCCTACCAATCCAGTAGAGAGAAATTCCCTAAGATCTTACAGTCTAGAAGACTGCTTTGATCTTATATTAGAGAGATATAATATCTGACAGTTTTAGTGGTTTATCATCTGTGTAATTGGATGCAGTGAATGGATTGGGCCAAATTCTCAGCAGGTATAAATTGACGTCGCTGGCAGCTTTGAAGCCATGCATTTTCTCCAGTTTCTGTCAGCTAAAGATTTCAGTATGACTCGGAGATTATCATGTAGTGGTTTGAAATCTTTTTTCTGTGGGCCTGGCCAGGGAACAGTCTCAGAGAAATCTGGTCAGAGGTACATGGAGATGGAGATCTGGCTCCTGTTTACAGCCTTTGTGTTCTCATTGCTTTTGATTGAGGTTTCTGATCTGCACAGATTTCCTGTGTGCTCCTGGTCAATGCTGTAATTTCTCTAAGATGCAGTTCTCTGTCCATAAGATGAGAATAGTAATTCAGCACTGAATTTCTCCTCAATCAAGTGATGCAAGAAGAAATCCATTAATGTGAGGCATTTAGGTAATAGAATAACGAGTAGTGGCTATGAGCGTCACAAAAACCTGGGTCAAGTCCTGCAAGAGGACATACTCATATTTATATGGAGATAGGAACCATGTTTTCCTATCTGCTACCAAACCATTTGATATTCTGTGTTGAAAAAGCACAAGACAGGGAAATAAATATCCTAATTGCAGTTATAGAGAAGAATTTTGTGGAAATACGGAATGGTAAATTGGAAAGTGCTGTTTTAACTTCTGTTGTCATTTGTTCTGCCAAGCTATGGGAAGGTTTTGAAAAATAAAAGTGCTGGTTTGTGGCTCCTGCTCTCCCTCTGTAATAATTCCCTTTCCTTTTCTGCAACATCTCAAGAGACTGTGGCAGTTAATAGTGATCTTACATAGAATGAAGTTCTCCCTTCCTCCTCAGGTCCCTCAGACTCTGCTCCAGGTTAGGCCTGGAGCTCCTGTCCTATTACTTAACCACAAAAGTTGTGCTAGGGTTAATTTGATGACATATTCATAATAGATGCTTTGGACTAAATCCTAAATGTCTTTTCATTCATTCTCAGACTCTGATCATGCAAATCCCCAGTGAAACCAGCCATTTCCACCAAATCCAGACTTTTGATTTACTAGACACACAGAGAATCAAACATTTGCCCTACGTGACATTTGGGTATGGCAACAAGCTATAGGTTCTTCTTCCTGTATGTGAAGAAACTATGTCCCAGATGAGTGTGGAGAGTTGCACCATGCCATACATCCAGACAGACATGCCAGTCAGTCAGTGCAGAGCCAGGAACACAGACCTGTGGCAGCATTCTACAAAAGGCATCTGCAGCTTTTGGCTTGTGTCATGGCAGAAGCGACTTTTAGTGACAACTTGCATGAGCTGGTGGCATTGGGGGTCAGCAGGCAAACTGAACCGAAGGAAGTGAGAGGTATGGAAATAGGTTTGGAGTCAGGAGAGGAAGAGCAAGATAAACAGAGCACGAGGGCCAGAGTAACTGCGACGTGGGTGTAGTTGGACGATGGTGGAGGATGTGATAACAGATGAGGCTGCTATAAGAAGACTCAACTATTAGTAGTATGTCAGTCTCCTGTTTTACTTAGCAGTGTGCTGGAAAGTGTGATGAATTCAATCTTGTGTAGCTTGTGGAAAGGCAGCTCTATGTATGTTTGAAATGCAGGAGATGCAGCGATCTGGAGTGGATCTCAGCCCCTGTTTTATCTTGCACACTGACATTTACTGTTGAAGGAAGCCTCAGCAGGAAATGGAGTGCAGTTTATTTCACAACATTTATATGAAAAACATTCAATCATATGCCCTGCTGTTCATACAGTTGCTAAGAGGATGAGATTGATAGTAAGTGGTCTTACAAAGCTATCAAGCAGTTTCATATTCAGAGCTCAGATTTTTGCCTTTCCAATCTGCCCCACAGAGGCCTTTTTGGGACTTTCCAATCTGCCCAATGGGACTTTTCAATCTGCCAGAAATTATTATCCTTGCCAAGACATGATCTTCAGGGAAAACCAAAAAATCCCAACCTCTTCTTTCCCCATCTCCTTTCTGTGACTCAGCAGACCAGAAATATAATTTGTCATTTTCTCACAGACTTTTGACCTGTAACTCTTGCCTGCTATTTAATGTGGCTTTAGAGCAGGTTCAGTGAGGAAGAGCTCAGCAGTGCCCCGAGCACACACACTGGAGAATCAGGGCCAGCTCCAGCCACACTACTTGGCCAATGTGAACCACAAGCTTTTTTGCTGTCCAAGTGACATTGCTTGGGGGTGTGAGGAGGTGTGAACTGTGGCTGTCTAGCTATGCTGGCACCAAGTCCTAAAAGGAGTGTGGTTATACGGCTAAAGCTGTGTGCTGCAATCAAACAGCTTGCTTTGCCGATGGGGAGAAGCTACTAAGCTTGTGCAAAGCTCTGCTTTGCAGGCAGGCGTCTGCAGATACTTGCAAAGATGCTTTGCCACTGTAGTTTAGCAGCAGGGAAATGCATCTACTGTAGACATAAAATTAATCCTGAGGAAAGTTTATTTAAACAGTAATTTTCCCTCCTGAACAGTGTGTCCTGAGCAGTCTTTTCAGGACAATGGCGGAAAGGTTGTTAGGGGGGTGCATTAGGGTTAATGCCCCTCAGCTATCAACACTCACAAGGATTCTCCAGATGTACTCAGGGAGTCTGAGATCAGAAAAATGAGGAGCTGGTGGAGCTCTGGCTCTTTTTTTTTCCTAACACCATCAGCCTGTCACAAAAGCACAGGCAAAAGTCTGCAGTGTTATATCCACGGATGAAAAAAGCCTTAGCAAGAGATGTGCACAGAAATCTTCAAGGCACTACGTCTGTTAGAAACACAGTTTGGGGCTGAGAGCCCACTTTTTTCTGCCAGTTACAGTGGTAACTTCACTGAGCATAATGTGCCTTTTCCAAGAATCCCCTAGGGGAAACTAAAATGTGGGTGATCTCTGTTTCCTCCTCTACTTTGTTGCCTTCAAGAAAAAATGCCATGAGGATTCAGACAGAGTCTCCAGACAACCAGAAAAGCTGCAGACACAGCTGAAGTGGACATTGATAAACATTTTCTGCAGTTCTGACTGCAATTTTTTTCTGTCCAGTGCCAAATGTCTGACTGCACCAACCATCTCCCTCCTAGTTCCTCATCCTCAGCTCCTAATTCCTCTGTTCACTTCCTTCCTCAGTCCCTCATACCTTCTTTCCAGTCTGGTTTTTTCCCTCCACTTAGGTTAGATCCACTGCTTCAATGACCACTGCCTTACTCTTCACTCTCTTCATGCATTCTGCCCCGAAACACTCATCTTTTATGCCCTGAAAATGTGTATTGTGAGCCATCAGTGGCATCTGTCCCTAGTCTTAGCTAATCCTTCAAGATCGCCTTACTGAACCTGGTGAGCAGGCAACCATCTCTAAACCTACCAGTAAGCATAGTTTTTCAACTCCTACTTCAGCAACTTAAATAGAGTGTGGATTATGAAGCAAATCCATGGGTCTTGGAGAGATGAGATGCAACACCATGCAGGTATAAAGGCAGCAGCACCATCGGAATGCTAAGTCATGATTTTTGGTAGCCAAGAGAGATAAAACTGCAGAAAGTCTCACTCTATTTAGGTATTATTATAACCTTATTGAGTCAGTCGGACTGGCCTGTACTGAGCAACCACAAGGAAGAAATGCTGTTCCAGAGCACTGCTATATGATAGGGTATAGCAACCTGCATTTGGTTCATGCTCTGCCACTGATTCATTTGTTGGGCTTGTAACCATATAACAATGCTGTGCTTCAGAGTCAACCATCTGCAAACTGAGTATAGTACTTACTGAATCACAGGCGTGTTGTGAGGCTTCATCAATCAATTGTGGTTTTAAAAGGACTCTCAACTCCTGGCCCAAAAGTGTAAATCATCATAATTTATGTCCTTGTTAGAATTTTTTTATACAAGTCTTTTTCCTATTCTTTTTTTCATAACAAATGTACACCAGGTCAATTCTCAGTGGGTTACTCCTATTTCAAATGTGTGTACAGAGCTGAGAATCAGATCCCTCACCTTCAGCCAGCGGAAGGCTCTTAATACTGTAACCATATATACACCCTTGAAAATGGAAGCTATTTAAAAGCTTTATTTGACTTTAACAGCAGGAAAATGTGCACCTCACTTTCCTCAGCATCAGTTCTTTTTAAAGCATATTGTGTGTTTACAAGCTGTCTTGAGCACTGAAATTGATTTTAGAGCTGGGCAGTTATTAAAGGTTCATTTTCCCTCCCTTCTCCAGTTTCAAACTAAGTGATAATACGAGGTGGTGGGAAATTCTCTCCATGAGATGGTGCTGCCTTTGCCCTGACTTTCTGAGTTTCTCAGGGAAGGTTTTCACTAGAGTATATATCCTGCTTGATCTCTACAAGTAAAACTATAATCTTCCTTTCAAAGAAATAGTTTAGCCTTGTGTGTATATACAGGTTGGAATTCATTTTTGAAAATAGCTGTAAGAGACTCTGGCACAGCTAAATGTAATTGATTTAGCTGGGTTTTAAGCTCCTGCTATGCTCTTACTTCTATTTCAACACAGTCAGATACAGTAATAACAATATTTACCATCCATTTCTTAATTACTAGTTGGTCCAACCACTGCCTGGTTTTGGTGAGATAAAGCTGACACTTCCATTATATCTCTGGAGAAGAGGGAAGCTGCTGTTCTTCCACTTGCTCTACAAAGACTGGTTTTCTTGGCCCCAGTGTGTCTTAGGTAAGCTCTGATGTTGCACCCACAGTTAGAGTATTCAAGGATTACAGTGGAGTGTTCAAGGATTATATTGGAGTATTCAGACCTTGGACCACTGAGATGGATTTGCAAGAGATGTGAGTGGAGGCAGTGGGGACACCACACGGGATGTCTGTCTTTATTTGTGAAAGATCTAGACTATGGCTGCAGCTGGATACCACCCTGCCTGCCACAGGCTTTCTCTATGGCTTTGGTAAATCTCTCTTTTTCCTACCTGAAAAATGGTACATGCAGGAGGAAAATGTTGGTTGGAAAAAGTTTTTCCATTACTGGGAGGCAGTCAGGTCAATCATTTAGATCGGAATAGAGGCCAGAAAAAAATATGTTAGAACAAAATGCACTCTGAAAATAGAGTACAATATATGGAGGTATCTGAAGGGTGAGTATATTCGTGTTTCCTCAAATGGGAAAAAAATAGAAGGAGGTGTGGAAGAGCCCACTCAATCTCTTCCAAACAAAAAGGATGTGTACATATCAACCATCTATTCAAAGGAGATGAAAATTAGGTCCTGCTGCTCAGGCAGTCAACATGGAGAAGTAGGGTAAATCAGCACATTTTATTCAGCCTTATTTTAAATATTCCAAGCAATACGGTGTCTTTTCTCCTGGACAAGACAATTCCACAACAAATATTCATGTTATTTCCTGCTTTCCCTTTACAGTGGCATTCCATTAGTAACAGTTATAGCTTATTGCACTAGCAAGGAAGCCCCCTGAGTGATTAATTTCCTCCTTCAGTGGTGATTTTAAGAAAATGTATACTTCAATAAATTCATTCAGAAGTTGTTGCATCAAAATATACCACCCATTGCTGCAGGAAGCTATCTCTCCCAGCACTCCAGATCTTTGCAGCTCAGTCACTTTTGGTGATGATGGAGAAGTCTGTACCAGTACAGGGATCTACCTTTCTGCTTTGCCAGGTTTCTCCTTGAAGACTTACTCTTATTCAGTGGCAGTTTTGGTAGTCATCTAAAGTATGCATCAAATATTACATTGAGACATCAGCTGCAATAAATGCAAAAGGGACAGTAACACTGCGAGCATTTGGTAATCTACAAACAGATCTGGAAGTCACATTGGCTCGGGAAACTTTGGCAGAGTCAATTCAGTAACAAATGCATCAATAATCCACACCTTTGCTGTATTAATTTCTCCAAGGCAGACTGTTCCTCTACAGTGTGCCTACAATATGTGCATACATTACTGTCAGTAACTGATGCTGTCCCCTTAGCTGCTCATGTTTAATGAAAGCTTTGTGCCTATATATAAGCTCTGTGTTTGAGTGAAACATCTTCCAAATCCTTCACAGCAGTACTGGAAGAGACCTTTGGTTTATATACTGAGAAGTGAACTCACCCTTTCCCCCATGCACAAGCTTTGCAGAATAAAAATGATACATCAATATAAAAATAGAAAAGTCTATTTAGGTTGGACCAGATGCTCACATTCCTGCCACTTAGGTGGATTTAGTATCAGTGAATTCTCTGTAAAAAGAAATGAGTGTGGGAAAAAATAAGAAGCGTGGGTCTGATCCTGTACATTTTTGTCCCACCTGTGAACTTGCTTTACACGAGCACCCTCTCCCTAAGTCAATGAGACTCTTTGGGCCTTTCTTCTGTCCCTGCTGATTACTTTCAAGAGGACTGTCATGTTGCAGTCACAGGGGGGTGGAGACAAGAATCAAAAGCACCAGTTCCCTATTCTACCGTCTGCATAAACCCTGCTTCGGTAAGGGAAGACTACTGAATCATTTGAGACCTGCCTGACCATACCCATTAGAGGTTGCACTCCTTTGAACATCAGTGGGAAAAGGTACAAAGAATAAAAGGAAAGCTGCATGGGGAAGGTTCCCTCCTCCATCGTTTTCCTGAGCTACTGCTCTAAGGACAGGTGTATTCACCTAGTAACCCGAGCAGTCAGCCAAGCAAGTCCATGGTCCACGAACACTTCAGTGACTGTGCAAATGCACACAGCTGGTGGAATCAAAGGACACAAAGAGAGCTTGTGCAGCTAAAGGGAAGTCTGGGTCCTTACAATACAGTCTCTAATACTGGTCACAATAATCTTTACATTCTTGATAATAGGTGTATATGACTGTGATAGGCTTTGAGTCAGGCATTGCATCTTGAAACTGAGCCACTTCCTCTTTCTTAAAATGGCAAAGTGTACCTCGTTGCTTCAGCTGCATTGTGAAGGACAGACTTCATTCATGGTCAGATCATTTCATGAATGAGTTTTGTAGACTTGCAAGGAAGAAATTTTACAGGAAACCTCCGGTGAGCTATTCTTAATCACTGAAATGCAGTGGTTTTCATCTGCATTGTTAGTCTCGCAGGATGCTGGAATTGCTACAGATCTGAAGCACTCCTCTCCTGTAAGCATCAGGGCAAAACCCACTCTTTGTGTGTGACCACCTTCTGTGAGTAATTGCCTCTTGTCACTCAAAAGAGCATCCATAGCAAATTTCAACGCCCATCAGGTGTTGATAGGCATCTTCTGCTACCTTAGGGCATGCATCCCTGGAGAGGACAATGCCTCGTAATTTTATTGTAGTAGTTCAAAGAAAATCCCCAAAGGGCCAGAGAGAGACACTTTACAGGGTAAAGCGAGCCAGGGCTACACCTCTGGAGCCTCTTACTCTTATTGTCCTGGCAGACACGGAGCTGTCACATTATGCCCCTGCATGGGGGACAGTGGATAAAATTGGGGTTACCTTCTTGAACTTCAAAATCTCTACCATTGAAGGAAGCTGGGTGTGAACAAATACAAGGGAGTGCTCTTCCTGCTCTGAATAGCAGATCTGTTGAACTCCTCCTTAGGGCAGGGTGAGAATTGTTGCCAAGGATGCAAAAATTTTAGCTGGATTCAGGAAGTGCTTTGGAGAAAGCTCCATCATGGGTCACAAAGTAGAGCAACAAACTAAGGCTCAGAAGATCGCCTGAATTGAAATAGTCTGAGGTTGGGAGAGTATTTAAGGAGTTGAAAAAGAATTGCACCTACTTGTTCCGTTCACTTTCCTCCTTCATGTCTGCTACAGCCTATGTGGACGAGAGACTTCTGGGCTAAATGAACCTTGGCCCTGAACGAGAACTGCTGTACTGACCATCTTCATGCCACTGTTTCAAGAGAAAAAAAAATGTTTTCTTGATCACTTATATAGAAAAATAAATAATTCGTTCTTTTTCTTCATAGTTTTGATCATGGTTTTCAGTTATTTTTCTGGTTTGGGGGCTTTTTTCCTTATGTCTCTTGTTGTGACTCCTGTGGTTCACCTGGAAGATGGCTTGTGGATTGGCAGCTCTTAGCCCCTTCCTGCACAGAGTGTGCCACTAGATCTCTCTCAAGAAGCATCTCTGATAGGTCAACAAAATCAACTTGGAAGCCAGTTGCCTTGTAGTCAGCACTTGCCTTCATTGCAGAGTGAACTCAAGGTAAAACAAGAGAGCTGCTATAACACAACAGCACCCACACATGCTTACCTTGAACGTGGGAGACTTCTAACTCCTGTCGGCTTTTTGTGGAGACAGGAGGTACAATGCTGAGTTAGCACAGCTGTCAGCATCCAGGGCAACCACTACGCAGCTCAGGGCTATCTTCCAGCCTGCTTGCTCTCCCTCAAGTTAGACTAAACCAAGAGGAGCCAACACTTATATGTGCCAGCACTTCAAGTTAACCTCCTTTTGGTGCCTAAACAAGGTTTGTTACTTTAGTATCTCTGTCTACAAGAGAATAAAAGACTTTTTATTTATTTGTTTTTAACCTCATGGAGAAAACTTTTGGCCTGGAAAGGCCTTTATAGCTGCTTCCATCCATATTAAAGAGAAATGCTCTTCACTCATCCCTTATCTCTCCAATATTTTCCATGTCGGCTTTACAAAGAAATGCTTTCTATATTCTTCACCTTTATGGTTTCCTTTTATTTCCATCATGTTATACACTTTGGGCCCAAATCCTGCACTCAGGCTGACAACAAACTTTCTGTTCCTGGGTGTATATGTCTCTGCCTCTCACTTGGGTGATGCCAGCTCAGTCTGGCACTTGAGCAGAGCCTGTGAGCTGAACCATAGATCATCCTGTCCAATGTCAATCCTTCTCCCTGAAGTCTGCCTGACTGCTCTGCTGCAGACAGTTGAAGGACGCTTCTCTTTGGATGTTACTTGCTCTGTGGTTCAAATACAGACTTCTGCTGGTGAGTGTGGATAAGCAAAGACTGGTCCTCAGAGAGGTGGATGCATTTTTGGCAAGGTCAGCAAAAAAGAAGAAACTCACAAGTTCTTGCAAGTGTAAATAGACGTTTGAAAAATGACTGTAACTTTTCCATAAGAAGTGTTGAAACCTTTGCAAGTACACAAAACTACAAATATTTCTCATTCCACCACCCCAGCAAAATGCTAATACCCAGATTTTTCTCCAAAAAGCACTACACCAATACGCAGCTTGACACTGCAGCCTGATCTGAGGAAGGTTGTGAGCTTATGGCTGTACCCTCCATGACTGTCATGTTACTCTGTGCCTTGAAGTCCCACGGAGATCTCATTCCCTCCCAGCTGCCCACAGGCTCCACTTTGACCCCATGCTAACCACCACTTTCCAGCTAAAGGTTAATTACTCCAGGGGACATTTCCATCCAAGCTGTTGCCCACAGGTTGCAATCCCTGACTGAGTGCTATTTTTAGACCAGCTCCTTCGTTGCTATTGATCCCAGTCACCCTCTGTTAATTACATACACACAACACACACAGCATTTGCAACTCATTTATCAATTCTGTTCAGCACTTCCCTCCCCTGAGATGTAATTTGGAGCCCTCCTTGAATCATGCTATTGATCTTTCCCAGCAACTTTGCTATAGGATTCTCTGTGTTGCAAACTATTTATAGATTATTCTTCTTCTCCTTGTCTCTCTTGGGGAATCAGAAATGGGCAACAGTAATCAAACTTCTATTTTTAAGAAGTTGATCGAAAACAGATATTTCCTAATTTCTCTTTCTTTCCCCTCCTTCCCCCTGTTGCTGTTATACAGGTTTCCTTTGGCCAGTGGGAATTTCCTGCTTCATGTGGTAGTGTAACGATTCCGGTAATGCTCAGGCAATGTGATGCAGAATTTGCCCTGGGTGAAATCTTGTTTGCTGAATTGATGAAATTCTTCCTCCTCCCTGCATCCAAGAGTTTCACAAAGGGCTTTGTGACCTCTTTTGTTCAGTCTGAGATGCACCTTTCAGAGGGCTTCAATCTTGGACACTGTCTCCTCTGCCCACTGATCTGATCCATTTGCAAGACTCTGGGTTCCCACTGTCCCCTCACATCTCAGGAAGGGTATCTGAAGACCTTACACAATGTGTAGTCAGGAGCAGGATAGATGGAGTTGCTTTTAGGGATGGAGGATGGGAATGATGAGCCCCAGCACCCTAGGATTTGAGAAAGTCCTAAAACAAGGGAAGATCACCCAAGGCTCAAAGAAGTCAGAAGCAGCTCGGTCTTCACTGACCAAGGTTGAAAACACCAGCTCTAACACAGGAGGAGGCCTACAGGTACATGGGGCTGAGGCTAGGCTGTGTGGAGGAAGGCTGGCTCCTCTGAGCTGTTGGCAACATGGCACTGTGTGTGTGTGTGCACACACACGTGTTGCGTGTGAAGGTCTATGCGTGTGCCTGTGCTTGGGGAGGTCATGCTGTGGCTGGGGAAGGGGCTGTGGTGTGCATGGGATGGGGGTGGTGAGTGGATGCCCGTGGTGGGGCTGTGCAGTATGCGTGCAGCTGAGTGTTGCGTGCTGGGCTTTGGTGTGTGTGATGCTGTGGTGTGTTTGCCCTGGGACCAGGGTGGGGCTGTGGCGTTTGGGGCTGTGTTTGGGGAGCTGCAGTGTGCAAAGGTCAGTGTGCGTTGGGGGCTGTGTGAGTGAAACTGTGGTGTGTGGAGGGGGTAGGGCATGATGTGAAGCTGCGGTGTGGGGGGTTCTGTGTGTGTGTTGGCGGGGTATGGTGTGGTGTGTGGTGTGAGCTGTGGTGCGTGGGGCTGTGTGCTTGCGGATGCCATGGCGCGTGAAGCTCGGTGTCTGTAAAGCTCTGTGTGTGGGGATGGGCTGTGGTGCGCGGAGCTCGGTGTGTGTAGGGCTATGTCTGTGTGCGTGGAAAAGACTTCAGCGCGGGGCCTCTGTCCCCTGGGCGGGCGCAGCGCTACCGGCGGGTCCCTCCGTCCCGCTGGCCCCACTCGCTCACCACAGCCCGGCACGGAGCGCGGCGGCGGAGCCTGCGCTGGAAGCGGGGAGGGCCGGCGGCCGGGAAGGGGGTCAAAGGGCAGCCCACCTGCTCCGGCCGCTACCCGCCGCTCTGCCGGAGGGCGGCAACAGTCTGCGGGCGCTGCGCCCGCCCCTCTCCGGATTGTACCCGAGAAAATGTCACGGGCCCGCCCCGCCGCCTCCACCACCGCCACCCCGCCCGGCCCTGCTCGGAGGCCGGGGCGTGGCCAAGCCCGGGGGAGGCGGGAAAGAGCCGCACCGGGGGAGCTCCACGGCTTCTCCGTGACAGGGCGGCACCGACGGGGTTAACCCGCTCCCGCGGCGGCCCGGGGCGAGCTCCCGCCTCCCGTGCCAGCGCCGGAGCAGAGACACACACACACACAGGGGCGCGCACACACATACACACACACACGCACAGGCACACGCACAGCCTCACACACTCACGCGCAGACGATGGCTGAGGGGCGCGGGCTCGATTTTCCCCGAGATGATGTCAAGAGCTTGGGAGAAGGAGGAGGAGGAGGACGGTTGCTCTTTTTCTTAACGGCTTTGTTCTAAAATCATCCGAAATAAAGCAGCCCCAGCCTCGCCCGCCGGGGGAGCAGCCGTGAAAGTAGCTTTTTTTTTTTTTTTTTTTTTTTCTCCTCATCTCTGGCTTTGTGTCGGCCTGGGGGCCAAGCCCCTTCCCCGGCTGCTCTCTTCCCGGGGAAGCCGCCGGCTTTTTTCCGCTCCTCCTGGCAGCCCGAGACCGGAGGCAGCGCTCGCCGTCTTCCCGCCCCGCCGCTGCTCCGGGCAGGTGCTCCGCGGTTGCCGCCGGCTCGCCCGGCGGGCGCCTCCTCGTTGCCCTCCCGCCTCCCCCGCCCGCCGGCCGGGGCGGCTTCGCGCTGCTCCGCCCGCTCGGCGCGGCTCCTGCGGGGCGCTG
>JANIJG010004839.1:0-52202 GCA_024611175.1 Megaceryle torquata | reverse complement strand
AGGAAAGGAAAGGAAAGGAAAGGAAAGGAAAGGAAAGGAAAGGAAAGGAAAGGAAAGGAAAGGAAAAAGGAAAGGAAGAAAGAAACCCCACGACCAACCAAACAGAAAAGATATGACAGTATTTCTTGATGTGTGCTTTAAATTCCTGCTGACTACCAAAGTATAATGCAAGTACTCTGGTAGTCTCTGGCATTCCCAAACGCGTATGAGATTTCACTAGCAAAGACGTACAATGTATCTTCTACCAGTCATTAGCAGCATAAAGCACCTCCAATTCTGAAAACAGAAGTTTTTGCAGTCAATTAATTATCTCATGTTTAGAAGTTCTACTGGTGTTGTTTTAACACCATTAACCTAAAAGCACATGACAGTCTCTGACTGTAAGATGAATTTTCATCTATGTAATGACCTGGCAAAAGTTTTGGGGTTTTTTTTATTATATTTAAAGTCCTTTAGTCTGATTTCATCTTCAGATAAACATATGAGGCTCTTAAAGAAGATCATATCACATAACCACACTGCCCACTGGTAGCCATGGCTAGAATCTGGTCTTTTTGAAGACGCAACAATACAGACGCAACAGAGACACTCAAGAAGACACAAAAGGGAATGGACTCCTGGAGAGAGAAATGCAAAAGTGATAAAGCACTTAACTTTACAAAGCAATTAGGAAAAGAAATCAAAAGCCTGCAGAAATTATTTAAACATTAGCAGGGAAGCTGCAAAACTTCCATCAGCAGAGATATTTAAGGAAAGTTTAGACTGACATGTTTTCAATCCAAGTCAACACCCTCTTAAGGAAATGGCTTGACCAGAAATCTTTTCTAGCCCAGCATTTCTACAGTATTCTCAGACTTTTCTTCATCTCCTCTATGCCAATTAAAAAAGCTGAAGCTGCACAATGAGAATTTTGCACGCCTGATTTCCAGCGGAGCCAAGAGTTTCTCCATATCACAACTGCAGTAGTCAGCAGAGGATGTTTTCTGTGGCTCCATTTTCTGTGAAGAGCACTGCCCAGATCCAACAAGCCCTTGGGAACAGGGCAACTGCCAGGTCCATAGCTGAGACAAGTGGCCATAACCTAGCCATTGGGTCATCCAAACTTTGTCTTCCATAACTGTGAACTTGTGGGTAAGATGCCACAGAGTCACTTTCATGTAAGGAAAGGTGTTGCATGCAGGCTGTAAAATGAGATTTTTGCTCTGCTGTCCATATAGACTAGGTATAAAGATCAGGTTTGGTTTGGTTTGTTCTTTTAAGCAGAACAAATAATGTTCTTCATGTTACTTTCTTCACATGGAGAAATTCTTGTGTCAGGGAAAGGCTTAGGTAAGTCAGAGTATCCAACTTAAAAAATGTTAAATATTATAAATTTATTTACTCCTCCCATACTGATATTTTTCAAGCAGCATCCCTCCTCTTCCCTGCCCCAGAAACTACACTGTAATTAAGAAGGGTCATTATAGGTCACTTGGATGTCTCTTTGGCTAGATTTACTGGGTTAGACCTGATCTGAGAGGCTACATTCAAAACCAGGTGTGCAGTGAATTTCATGTGGTTAATAAGGTCCTGAAATTAAAAGCCAATACTGTGTTCAAGCTCCTCTTTCTTATCAGTGGTAGCCTGTACACATCCTACCTCACCTTTAACATAGTCTGTTTAGAAAATAAACCATCTTAAACAACAACTTATTAATATCATTAACTTAGTTTCATTTTTATGAAGGCATGTTTATATATGATCTATCTGCTTGTGAAGCCTTGGCTGACAGGCACAAGGCTAAAAAGAACAAATTTGTCCCTAGCACACAGTTTTCCTCCTTTAGTCTCCCACATTCTCCTCTCTTACTGGTTTTAGATGCTGTTGCCCATTGCTTATCCCCGAGGCTTAGAGCTCTGCTATTATTTCTTCACACAGATCCCCACCAAGCAAAACCCCGATCCTTTCATAAGAACCCCTGGTGCTGCAGCAATGCAAATTCATCATACAGGGCCCCAAATCCCACCTCCTGCTGGGCAGCTTTGCTGTTGGCCACTATGCTATTAGCATTCATAATTTCCAGGAGGGATTTAGTACAACAGTAAAAGCTTGGGAAGAAGCAAGCACAGAAAAATTTCTTATGTGTTGAGGGGGCAATTTGCTGCACAGCAGTTTTGCAGAGAGCACCTCAGCTGAGAGTTCTACCTACTTACCATCAAACCCCAGGTTAGCCTTCGGAGAAACCACTGATGGGCTAAGCACTGGCCCAATCTCTGTGGCAATGACTGTTTTTCTCAGGGAAAAAGATACATCTGGGAAAGAAAGTCCCAGGAGCAGAACATGGTCCACCTCCACAAAGCAAACATCTGTGAAGTTTCTGCCCATGGGGCTGTAATGTGACTTAGACCCTGATGGCAATCAGAACTCCAGGAGTGTCCTGGTTTGAATTAGAGCAGGACTAATTCTGTTCAGTCATTTTACTTTTCAGCTCAGTCTCTTCTAACTCCCTGCACTGTCTGAAGTTAGCAGCACATTTTCAGACAGTCTCTGCCTCCAGCAGTGATCACACTCCATGTTTAGAGTTACTGCCAAGGGTTGGTGTGTGCCGAAAGGCTCTTGCTTATACTTGCTCCTGTGGACACCAAGGTCACTGCTAAATCTTGTGTATCATGTTGGGGGTGCAGACAGTAAAAGGCTACATCTGAAGGGAGAAGCTGCCAGGACAGGTGACCCCAAAACTGACCATTGAGGGATTCCACCCCATATATGTCATATTCAATATAAAGCTGAGGGATCATGAGGGTCAAGCCTCTCCTTCAATGGCCAGAATCTGAGGAAGATTGTCTGTTCTGTCTTTGATCCTGATCTGTGTGTTCCTGAATCCAGTTCCAGAATACAGTCCTGAATCTGTTTCCCATCTCCCACTGAGTCTAGTCTGGGACTTCCCCAGTGCCTGCCCCACACCATCAGTGCTGATAGTGGCATAACTGCCAGGGGGAGCCGAGTTTGATACTATGTTTGTATATATTTGTATGTGTTTCATTTAATTTTCATTAAAGCTGTTTAGTTTTCTTTCCCAGTCTATAAGTCTCTTGCCCTTACTCCCTTTCTGTTCCCCCTAGGGAAGGAAGGGGAGTTAACAGAGAGTGGCTGTTATAGGTCTAGTGGACAGCCCTGACCCTAAACTTCGACAAAGAGAAATCTCTGTAATTCTTCAAAAACTGCAAGGCCTCAAGGCAAGCAGGAATAGAGCATGAATGTGCAAGAGATGTGCTCCTTTCTGCTGTCACCGTGCCGGTGCATGCTTGTCTGTGGCTAGCACGCAGAGCTTGGGGACTAAGATGGAAAGCTGTTACTGACTCCTTTCATAATTATTTATACACCACTGAAAGCATACAGATTAGCAAATATATGGACTTTTGTCAGCACCTACTTCACAAACCAAAGCATCCTCGGGAACTTCACTGTTTCCCAAGATGACTGGCAAAGTAAGAGCCATCTCTTTGTGCGTGCTGAGTCTGTAGCACTGTGCATTCCAATTACTCTTGTCATTGAAAACAGCGGATCGTGTGTTTACTAAGGAATCAACATCTTCCCTTGCCTGACCCCAAATTTCCCTCTCCTTTCCTTAACAAGTACAGCTGGCAGAAATATTCTTGGCTTTCTCCATCACTTCTGGTGTTGATTTGAATCAAGTACCCGTGCTTGAGGAGCTGAATTCAGAGAATGAAAATCAGTACCAGACAGAAACTACAGCCCTTTTCTACCCCACATGGAAATGAAAGAGTTTGAAACAGTGAAGGAATCAGGAGAATGAAGTTTATATTTTTCTACAGTGGAGAGACTGAAGCCCCATGCAGTTTCCAAAAGGCATCCAATCTCATCTTCCTAACCATCTTTGCCAGAATAAAGTTCTACTTCAATTAGAGCGATGCAATTATGTGAAATTGTACAGAGGTAAATGAGACTCAGTCATGCATGAGGGTCTTAGAAGAAGAAAATGGGGCAGACTTTGTGGTTTCCATGGAATTAGACTTCCTGTCAATCAATAGGATCTGAAAAGCTGGGCTGAGCAGTCTTTCTGGATTTTATTATTATAGCATCAGGAAATTGCAGTGACTTGAGAGGCTATCTGCAGGCCAAAAACACTTTTACAATTCTCAGATATTTTTGCAGCCTTTCAACAAAATTTAAAGATTAAAAGTGCCCGGCTTTTGGTGCACTGTACATTTTCTGAATTTTGTTGCAAATGCCATCAATTGATTAAGTGAGTTGCTTTTATTTATTTTTGTCTTCAAGAGCTGTCAGAAGCCCTCGCTTTTTACCACCATCACTACCTGCAGTTTCTTTGAGAGTTAATAGGTAGAAAAGTGAAGACATCTTATACACGACTAGCAGTTAGTGGTCCAGAAGTGGGGATGAAATACTAATGGATCCTGTGAGAAACAAAGTATGAGAAATAGTGCTGTACCACAGCAAGGAGACAAAAATCCCATGAAGGGTCGGGAAGCTATAAAATGACCAAATAACAGTAAAGGACTGTTGAAGGCAATGCTGGTAGGACAGCAGACACAGGAACTAGATGAGGAGGCAAAGAAGGATGAAGGAGTGGAAAGGTCATTTCTCCAAGTGCTCACCTCTCTTATTCATGTTGTTATTTTCTTTAATGAATCTGCATGTGAACAAAAAGATCCCTGAATTTGGAGGAGGAGGAGGTTCTGATCTCTGTGCCCACACAAACACAAGCACATGGATTAACCCTTTTATTCCATGCTGTGCTGGGGCATCAGAAGGAGGTAACCAAGTGGGGAAAGAGCACAAGGAGGTCCTGGCAGCAGGTCCTATAATCTTTCTCTGGAGAAAGCAATAACACGGGTCAGTCGGATTGAGGGAGGTGTCTAGGAAAGTCAAGGGCAAGAGTGACCAAAATTTCTGGCTTTCAGATTTCCAGGGAGCTGGAAGTCAATTGAAATAACCTTTCAGTGTTAATTTACATACTTGCAGGAATGCAAAACTTGCTGAATTTGTGAAAGCTGGAACACCTGCAGGAGCCCAGAGGGATCTGAAATCTCAGCAAACACAAGCACGGGTCACTCCTCTGAACTAGGTTCTGGGACTTGCCTCTGGAAAGCAGCCTGGGAGAGGTGGCAAGCCATTTATACTTTGTGATTACCTCTGCCAACCAGGACTTTGTAGTCCAGGAAGCACTGCTGTTTTACAGACAGGAAAGCACAACACAGGTATCAGCACAAGGTTGAGTCTCGGAGAGGAAATGAAATTATGACCTAAAAGTATGCCAAGCATCTCCCCACCCAATCTTCATCAAATCTCAAATGGGAAGTCAGGACAGATTTTGTCTACATGGCATCACAACTGGTCCCTTTTCTTGTCTCCTTGTCTGCATATGGCTAGGCTCAAATTAGTATTTGGGCTCTTCACAGTCTATCCTCAATGCTTTATGCATCATAGGCTTTGCCTGGTCTTCGAAGCTGTTAAATCTAAGCAGTAGCTGTTGTTTTGCAAGTTTTCCTGTGTCTATTAGCTTTCTGTAAGCTCACAGCTTCCATATTCTTCTGAACTCTTGTCACAGAAACAAATAACAGTCCCTGTGACTTTCATCCATGGCATTCTGCAAAGGAAAGGAAAATGTATTGCATAAACCCAGACTTTTTGTCCCTGGTAACCTGAAAAAGGGGGAAAAAATTGTCTAATTAAGAGTGAGGCAAAGCTATGTTCATTCATTTTTTAAGCTTCATTAAGTCCATGGGAAGGAGGATCTACAGAAAGGCAAATGTTGATGTGACTGAATACAATGCTACCAAGAAAACAAATGAGACACGGGTTCAAGGTACTGCGGTTCCACAAGCTACAGGTCACTCACTGACAAAAAATGAAGGAAGTTTCAGTTGACACAATTCTCCTCATATGCCATAAACCAAAAGAAGGTCCAGTGAGTGATAATTGCATAGCTGATGGAGAGTGGTTTCACGTTGCTGTGGTAAGTCTACTTTTTGATGGAGCCTCCAGAATGACCATTTTAGTAAATTATTTAAAATACCAACACAATGAAAACTGGTCTTGTTGTGATTTCCTTAAAGTCACAGAAGAAAAGATAATGACATCAGGAACACAAGCCAACTGTCTACTTTTTTGCTTTCCTTAAGGTCCAAGCTGGTACCCAACATAAAAATTTGATGCAAAAAGACCTGCCTAGATACTGCCAGTACTCCAGATCCTATTCACCTGATCTGTTTTATTTTCCTGACAAACTGCAAATGCTTTCTGCCTTTCGTTTAATGCATCTCATATTTGTAGCAACAGAATTTCTGTGGGATAGGTCCATTTGGTTGTTTGTACAGCTCATATCGGTGATTGTTTTAGATGAATAGAGCCTGTCACTTTTAAAGTAACAGCTGTTACTCACAAAATTGGACACTTTCCAGCTAACCACGGTTATGAACAGAAGAGTAAATAGAGTCCATTTAGCAGAGGAATGAAATTCAGCGCTGCTAGAGAGCCACGACTGTCACAGGTGACAGCTGTCCTCCGAGCAAGAAGTAAGGTCAGGTAGCAGAAGTGTCCTCCCAGCTGCTTTTTCTTCAACAATAATTGTCAGCCTTATGCTTTACATTGGTGATTGCTTCAGGTAAATGAAACCTGGATGTTTTTTCTCTGAAGGAAGCTCACAGAAATAGGAGCATGCATTTTTACAAGCCAGGCACTGGAGAAATACAGACAGGGAAAGGTATAAACCCTCACTGGAAGAGTTTTCAGAAATAGGTTAAATGAACTCCTGTAAGATGACAGCTCCATTTGTTAACCTTTCTGTGGAACAAGGAGGCAGCTTCAGTATCCTGTGATATCAACTGACTTACTAAAAGATGTAGGTATATTGAAATGGTTAATAAATCAATAGGCCAGTCTTATTCTTTTATGAGTAGCTTATATTCAAAGATCATGCTAGCTGGGCCACAGAGATTAGGTGTCACATTAACTGTTGGAAATAGAAAAGTGTCAAATGCAACTATCTACAGCATGGATATCTGCATCTACAGTGGTCTTGCTGGGAAAGATTCATTTACCTACATTTATGCATCTCATGCCACAAGAGATACAATAGACTACTTGAGCCATCTGAGGCTGACAGATAAGAAGAAGGATTTCTGGGATGTCAGCACCTTTCTGTCAGTCTGGGTGCAGTTGGAGACTAGCCAAAATATCCCAGAGTGTTTACAATCACAGAACACATCTGTTATTCAGCCGCTGAGGATTACCCTTGAGGATTACCCCTACCCAAGTGGCAAACTAAGCAATGGCAACAGACACTGACACAACAGACATGCACAACTACTTTAGCCTGACACAACTGTGTTCCTACTTTATCTACTAGCTAGCTCTCATTGACTAAGAAAGCATCTACGAGACGTGCTTTTACATAGATGTCAAAATTTTAGAAGCCTACATGCTTCTATATGAATTTTACCCTACACACAACAGGTCAACACAATTTCCTTTGATCTAAACCAACATGAAGAGTCAGCAGATCCCCCTTGGAGTGTTACACTGGGTGAGAGAGTCTGCAACCTATGAGAGAACTCAGTTCAGCCAAGTTTCCTATGAGGAAGCCTTACGGGTCCAAGTCCTGACACTGGAATCACCACTGGGAAAACATCTCTGTGAATGAGAGATAAGAGAATGATAACAGCAGTTTTCTGTAAGTCATGCGGCATTTATTTTGCTCTGGAAAGAATCCTACATACCCTATAGTCTACCCTCATGTTTTGGGTGCTTCACAGTTCTGACATTCCCCTGAGCTGTCTGCTGTGACCACTATGTAGAAGTGGTTTATCCTACCTCCTATACTGAAAGATGTGATGAAAGACCTAGGAATGTCCTTCACAAATCTTAGTGTATTTAACCTCCCTGTGCTTTTCTTATTAGTGACATTTACTAATAAATCTGTGCTAAGACTTATAGTCGGGATGCATCTTGAGGAGGTTAACAAATATTGGAGAAAAGTGCAAGTGAGAAAGAGAAACTGTTTTTTGCTTCCTGAAGCTGTTATCAGCTTGAGTAGAACACACTATTCCAGTTAGAAGGAATGTACAGTGATTATCTAGGCCAAGCTGATTAATAAAACTGGCTAACCCAAAAATGTTGCAGCTCCTTCATTCCAACTGCCCCTTATCACAGATGAGGAACTGAGTCAATGTCGTGTCCAAAAGTGACATGCTCAAACAACTGAAGAGTGTCTAAGCCCTCCAGCCTGACTATGAAGCAATCACTAAAGCAGGTCTCACAAAATCTTCTTTTTTTTTGTTCTACGTGGAGGTCTTCTGGTATCCCAAAATAGCAGTGCCTGCTACAAGAACCCAGTCTTGGACAGAAACTTGTCCCCTACTGGATTTTCCACACTTCAAGTACCAGTATGTCCTGTTAAGTTTGCACATAAGAAGAAATATTGCTAAGCTCCATTTTGAAAGGACACACTAGCCTCAACAATGGTCAGGTCTGGGGTTTGTTTTAAAAGTACTGAATGAAAGGCAGTGTCAGTGGGAAGGGGAGTGCTCATGGGGTTTTTGTTTTGTTTTGTTTTATTACTCAGTCAATGCAGAGACAAAAAAAAAGCCTAGTTATTCTCATACTTACCATATATATAAAGCTAAGTAAATCCAGTCCAGCAAATGCATAGAATTTCATTATCTAAATGTTGGCATTTCTTCTATTGAATAGTAAGGCATTAGAAAAAGACCTCTAAGATCAGATATAACTTCAGAAAGATTGACAGTGACACAATTTGCTCACAGGCATGCACTGAGATAGGCATCACAGAAGGCTGCTTGCATCTGATCTTAAAGGCACTCTCTGGCAAACCACCCCGTCTCTCATTGCACAGGGGTTCGCCTGCCTCCCAGAAGAGGTCAGAACTGGTGTGTGAAGGGTGCACCCACATCATGAGCACAGAGTTACATGCTGCTTCAGCTCACTGCATACAAGTGCCTGAGCTCTGCTTCACTCACAGAGCAGATTCTCTTCCCTTTCAGCATTATTAGCTGAAACTGAGCCTTGTACAAAAGGCAATGAAATGGATTCCCAGGCCTCTTTTTCCTTCTCCTTTCTCAGTGACTGGACTATCATTCCAGCTAATTTAGAAGGAAAATGTGCTGCAAATGAAGGGAGTAAAATAAACGATTTTCCTTTCATTTCACATAGCTTCCAATTTCTCAATTTAAATTGCATCCAGGATGCAGCTCCCAGTGTGTTCTTACAGACATATCTGCTGGGGAGGGCTGCAAACAGGAGAACCCTCACCAGTGCTCTTGCTCTATCTCCACTATCTCTGCAACTAGGGACCAGCTCATCACTTGCTGAGAATGTGTTGGTTTTATGTCTTTTCTTTTCCAGTGACCTACCATATTCTTTAGAAACCTTTATATCAAGCTATAGGCAGTGTCCTATCAGGTAAATGTATGCATGGCACTAAGTGCTCCAAAGCCATAAGGAAAGCACCATAACAGATACTGCAGGTGGAAATTTGTTATATTGCACATCCCAGTAAAGGGCTTTCTCTGATGCATCATTCATAGAGCTATGAGATTCCCAAGTCAACACACCCTGGCCACCGCTTCTGCTTACAGGCAAAGGAAAATGAGGCAGTATCACTTTGGAAAAGGCCATGGCTGAGTGGTAACTCTGCTACACAGCAAAGAGAGACAGGAAGAAGAAATCTGCCCTTCTTGCTGTAGTGGTGAATGACAACACCACACTAGCCTCCACACAGTTGCTCCTGTGGGATGATAAGCATCTCTGTGGAAGAGTGAGGAAAGGAAGAGTTGTGGGCAGGAAATGAGGAAGGAGTATTTGGAGAGAGGAAGAATGCTAATGTGCAGCTGGAGAGGGATGTGGTTGGAATAAAACAATGATGGGGAAAAAATACAGGAGAAAAAAAAAAAAAAAGGCCTATGTTTTCATTATTTAACCAAAGAATCCCAAGGACACTGATAGTAGTCTGGGCTGGTCTGCATCAGGTCATTGTCCAACAGGAACTGGACACTTCCATAAAGACTATGAGCAGCACTGCCATCTGCCCTGGTTCCATTCAATGCAACACCAGAAATCTAAACCATTTTAAAACTGTAGCACCTGGAGGGAGCTGTTTTCTGTGAGCCTCGCTGACAGCTCAGGCAGAACCTGTGAGGACAGAATGGGCACTGGGCTTCCTGCATCCATCCACACTTCCTTGCCTTCCTCTTTCTATCCCTCTATCCTTCCATTCCTCTATCCCTCTATGCTTTCATCCCTTCATCCTGGCTTCCCCAAGGTTACTAGAGAAGAAAGCAGTAGAGACAAGGCTTGGCTGTGCATGCCCTTCTGTTGTGCCTTGGTGGAGGAACACAACCTTTATTAGTCCTGTCCGATACTTCTCTCACTGTTGCATTTTATTCTCTAGTGGTGATCATAAGTCAGAGTAAAAACAGGACATGGGCTTCACATTATGCCTTAGTCCCTTCTGCCTCAAGCACCCCAGGAAGAACCTCAGATTCCTGAAGTCAGATTTGGCAAATGGCAGGAAAGTGTGAAAGCAAAGGGACATGATTTGGAAAGGGAAAACTAAATAAATTTATGAACCCAACAAGATGTCTTATATTCTGCTACTTAAAAGTGTGGGTTGTTTTTTTACTTCTAGTTTATTTTTTTTCCTAGTTGCCAGTGTCAACACATACTGTCAAGAAGATGCTTTTAAATATTTCTTTCCTTTGTAAAATGCTATTTTTGTTGTAAGGTGTAATGTGTGCCTAAGAAATCTTTTGTACCACTGTCAAAGACAGAAATCTAAAGAAAATGTCTTTTCTTCAGAAACAGCATGAGCTCAGTCCAAAGCAGGTCTGTGATACAAAATTAATTCCAATAAGTTGGACTATCTTTGTCGTAGAAGCTGTTGGCCTAAGGCATCTTGTGTAAAAGGAACAAGTGCAACATTTGTAGGTTGGCTTTAGAGCATCTCATTTAACAGTTTACAAACTGTTCAGGCTTTGCTTGCCCACAGGCTTTCCCCACACACACTCCTTCCTGACACAACCATGTTTTCAGGCAGAGTATGAGCTAGGACTATCCGAATGCCACTGACATATTTCTCCTGCCAAAAGGGAGGTGTAATACACACCCAGGTACTAATTCAAGCACAGTAATTTGATCATTACCATCCTGGTGTTGCAGCATGTTCCTGTAGGATCATAAATTGTTTGCTCTGATGGCAAACATCACCACAGCAGCAAATACTCCTTTTCGTGTGGCACTGCTGAGCATGGCTCTTTCTTTCTAAAAATGGCTTTTTAGTAGGTCTCTGAGATCCTGAAAGCCAGTCAGGGATGTGTGTGTTGGGAGAGGATGGGGGGTAAGCAGCCACGCTGATTAATAGGACAATGAATTGTGTGCATGACCTGAGCCACTATTTGTGCCTTTTCCATCTCAATCTGAGATCTGCCTCAGCAGAGCAGCCATCCAGGCAGGGCACTGGCAAATCACAGGGCTCTGAAAGATGCACGTTCATCTACAGAAACAATAGTTATTTTTAACCTGCTTCACATTTCAAGGCTCTGTGTTGCTTTCTCTGCAGCAGAGGAGGGAGGTGAGACCCTGCTGGGTATCTGCTAGCTGTGGCAAGACCTCTTATGCAGGTCCACACTCAGAATATTTATTAAACAAGACAAGAGTGAGGAGACACAGTACTTGACACGCAGATCAAATATCAGCTGTAGAGGTTGCATAGGTTGTCACAAGCTCAACAACATGTTTAAAGCTTCCTGGCAAGCTCTGACTACAGACTCATCCTCATTCTGCACACAGCTCTTTGGCCATACAGAGCAGTCTACACTGGAAAGGTAAGAAGGACACAGGTTTGGGTGCTGATTTGTCACTGGCTGGGCCAGTTCCATCTTAATGTGAAGCAATTGTGTCCCCTTCCAAGTCGCTCTTTCCCAGGCAGTGTCTAAATATCATTTGAGGAGTAGCACAGGCCAGGGACTGCTCCCAAAGGACAGAACGAATCACCCATTTCAGGTAGAGTGTTTAATCATACACATGCCAACTTACTGTGTGTTCTCCAGACCAAAGAATGGCCTTTGACTCTTACCTCTAAAGTTCTGCCATAGAAAGCAAGCTCTAGACCTAGATGGACTTATTTTAGGATGACTGTTACAGGCCAGGGGTATTTCACACAGAAAATTAAGACAAAAACAAACCCCCCAGATCTTCTTCCTTCATAGACTTAGAATGTACCAGTAAAGTCAAAGAGGAACAGCAGGAACAACACCCTGAAGCACTGCAGCTTTAGTTCTTTACAGTGATGACTATTGACAATATGCCTCCAAACAGTGTCAGCTTACCTGGGTATTTCTATGGTTTCCCATCACCCCACCACTTGAGAAAGGGCGTTTAGATCTAACCACACATTGCAGGTCTACAATTCACAGTGGCATTCTACCTAACTATGCAGTGACACTATGGCTACAGCACATTTGTGTCTAGGGTATGTATGTTATTCTCTGTGTACAGTACCTGGATTGAATTTACCTGTTCCACCAGCTCACTATCTGCAAACTTCTCATCCTGGGACAGTTTTTTGTCCACACCCTTCTCTGCTGCCCTCTGGAGTTGTACCCACCCAAGCAAAGCGTGCAGGTCTGTGCTACTGGAAATATTATTCCCAAAAATCACAGGTAGCGCAAAAGTAAAACTCCAAACACTTTGGTCCAGAGCTATACTTTTAGTCAACTTTACCCCTTCGCTGTCTAGAGCCAAGCACTGTCCTTGCATCCACTTCCTTCTCTTCTAACCTTGTTCCCTGTTGGACTACCACAGCATTTTGGTAGCTCCAATTATAATTTCTTCTTCTGGGCTGCTCAGTTCCATTCCTAGCTCCTGCTCTCAGCACTTTCAACTCCTTGTTCTGACCCTCCATGGACCAGTGAGGCTGTCTCCTGCCTTCCTTCAGGCTGCTGCATACCATCACTTTGCCATGCCCTCACCCTGGCATCAGTACCCCAGCCTTGCTTCTGCTGTAGCTCTGGGTGTGACTGCCCATGCCCTGACCAACAGCTCCTCCCACAGATACCCCCTGTTTGCCTTCCATGCATTTTGCACTGTATAGACAAGCAGAGTAAAACAACTTAGTATAAGGCTGTTTGCAAATTACAGGCTTTGGATCTGGCTAGTTGCTAAGGCATCACTGCTTTCCAGAGAGAAACAAAATCTGGGGTTTTTTTTGGCTTCCTGCATATATTTTCATTGCAATTTTAATTTTCCAAATCAACTCCAGCCAGGCTGAGCTCTTGGCTTCTACAGGGCTTTGAGCCCAGGAGGGAACATAGATTTTAGTAGACTGCCTCTGCTTCACTGCAGTGGCTAGAATTAAATTATTGACTTCTCTGTGTGGAAGGCTCTGGGATTTGCAAAGTATAACTTCTTCATCAAGAATGGTTGCTTACATGAATTAATTAGAGCTTTAGGAGGTGGAATTCTAACATGGAAGGAAAAAAAAGATTTGCTTGGGAAAGGGTTAAGGACTCAAAGTCAATCCCGGGCACCTTCTGCTGGAGGATCAGTGCCTGAGGGCAGTACAAGAAAAATACAGGGGAATGGGAACACTGGCTCACTGGCTTTATTGACAACAATCCTTATTCTTGATTTCTTTATCAATGCAGACAGTTCTTCTGAACTGATCGATACTGTCCTGCTCTGGCTTTCTCTTACGTGTGAAGATGGGCTTTGCACTGCTGCTGTAATTTTTATGAGAGAAGTTCTCTCCCGTAAAAGATATATAGAGAAATTATCTCTCATAAAAGATAGAGGAGTTATTTCTCATAAAGAAGTTACCATGAAGCCTGGTGAGTCAGGAAGAACGACTTCTAGCCAGCCAAGTGATTTTCAAGGGAGCAGGAGCAGTTTACAGTAAAACAAGTCCATTGGAACTTCCCTCCTCAGCCAGCTCTGCATTTTGTTGGCTTCTCTGCATGCATTCAGACATAAACATCTGCCCAGCACTTTGCAGAGAGCAGTTTCACCAACTACAGTTCAGTGGGATGACTCACACACAAGCTTCTGCAAGACTGGGATGTGCATTAGTAGGAATTTTAGGTTTTTAGAGGGCTATGTTCATCTAATAAATTAGCCACAATGTACATTTCTGACCAGTGTTTAACTTTTGATCAAGTCCAAAAGAGAAACAAAATGTATATTAATGAAAGAGTCTGGAGCTCTACAGGACACAAAGGGAAGCTTCGAAGACATGAAATCAAGTCCACAAACATGAGAGAGAAGTAAATAATGAATACATTTTCCCTCCATGAGTAAGCAAACAGATGGGATGCAATGCAGAGGCTTCAAAGGGGAAAATCATGAAGCTGTGTTCCAAAGAAAAAAGCTGCAAGATCCATTCAGATGTGTCTCTCTGCCTCAGCAAACACAGGCAATCCAGCAAACTGGGTGAAATTCTCCTCTGTTAGATTGAGCTTTGGTATTTTTCCCCTCGCACTTTTATCTTCTTATGTTTCTTGTTTTTCTTGCAGAAAGAGAAGGAGCCCAGGGTGACCCTTCCCCAGCTCCTTTCTGTATCAAAGCTGTAGGGCTGAATATGCTCAAAAATGAAAAGGGTTTGCAAAGAAGCATTCACCCCAATGCACAGGACTCCTCTCAAGTCTGCCAGAAACTGAGTGACCATTGGTCTTCATGCAACCACCACAAAATACATATAAGCAAATCCTCTGCCAGCATAAATTACCAATTTACAGCATCTGAGGACCTACCTCTTCCTTCAGCTTTCACTGCTCCCTCACACTTGAAGGTGGCACGTCAGGCCATTTCTGATGGACTGTGTCATCCTGGGAAGTGCGACCAGACATCTCTACAGCTTCCTGACTGGTTCAGCCAGCAGATCCTTCACCTAAAGCAGAAAACAACGTGCATTCACCTGTTAAGCAAATACTATCAGTAGTGTCCTCTTCAAAAAAGGAAGCACAAACAAGAAAGCATATGCTGTGGCAATGTTGTCTATTGGAACTGAACTTTTTTTGCTCTCATCCGCTTATTCTTTTTAGCATGAATGTGCACAAACACTCTTTCCCTCTGATTTTAATTTAAAGGTGATGCCGTAGCCCTCCACATGTCCATAGTTTGTGATATGGAAACTTCAGAGCAAAATCTTTTCCCAAACTTCTCATCTCTCAACATCTATGTAAATGGAGGTTTTTTTCCAGAGCAAGAAGTGTTCCAGCTCAGGTATAATAGTCTTAAATGCTGGTGAAACAGGAATGTATGACCTGCATCCTACATGCTCAAGATTCTGCTCACACAACTCTAGTTGCCACGTTGATCAGGCCCTAAACCAACACGGACTCATATTTTAGCCATCTTTCCCCTTGATAGTTTGACTGGCTCAGCACTTGCCTGGTGAAGCATAAATTTGACCTTCCAGACACATTACCTGCACAGAAACTCCCTCTTGACCCTCAGGCCCATCTTCTGAGACCACCCAGTAACAGCTAATTACTATTTCTGGTAGTTTTTGAAGCAATAGTGTGCACACAAATTTTACACATGCCGGAGGCTGAACATTTATCTTTTTCTTGCCCACGATGGGATTCCCAGTAGTCTCAAATTTCTCATTATAAGAATTCATTTCTGTAAAGGGCACATCTCAAAGCATATTCTCAATAGAAAACATTTCTTTAGGAGGTGTACTCATGCCATATAATACTGACAGGGATAAGATTATCTCACACCTAAGAATGTTTATGATACATTTCAGGAAAAATGACAATTGATTCTCATCCATAAACACAAGTGTAAATATGACAGAGACAATTTCACTGCTTTGAAAAATCCAGGAAGCAAGAAAAATAAATACATACAAACCAACTGGTGTGCATTTTGTCAAATGAAATCAATAAGGAACAGTATTTTCTTTCTGAGAGTATAGCAGCATATTAAATACAGAAAGAAAATGTAGGTTTGTTTGTTTCTCAACAAGAAAACAAGAAATGCAAATTGATAGTCACTTTCTGGGCAGATGTAATTGACAGCTCTCTCCAGATACAGACAGCAGATTGAAAGAAAACTTACGGGAAGTAACACAGGCAGTTTAAAAGAAAAATGAAACAAAACAATGAAAAAAAAAGCACCCAAACAAACCAACAAAACAGCAAACAAACAAAGGAAAAAAAAACACCCCACAATGTGAATAGCCTGAAAGCAGGAACATCAGCAACATCATATTTCTGAGTGGTAGAAAGTTATCAGAAGGTCAGTAACACCAGGAAGACAGACACACAAAGTGTAATATAGCAGCCACATGCAATCCATCTGCTGTTTTGCATTTCAGATTGGACTCATCTAGCTTAAAAAACAAACTAAAACATTTAATAGCCCCAGAAGGCCAAAGGGGACTGGGATTTGAATGACAGAAATTGGGTTCAAATGAGACATCCATGCAAGACAGTGGAAAATCTGCCGTCAGCTGGAAACTCGAGACACTGAACAAAATAAAAACGCAAAAAGGGCAAGTGAGAGGAAAATTCTTTAAATATCTTCAGCAAAACACCACATAGCTCAGAAAACAGGAAAATATAATCTCTGGCTGTTGTGGTTCTTTCACCAAATAGTCAGTTTGCTTCATCACAACCACCAGTGAAAGCTCTGGCCCCACTGACTCTGCCAGTCAAACAATGAAGCCATGATCCAGGCCTTCAGTGCATCAATACTTTTAACATTCATACCCAGGAGACTGATTAAAATGGGAACTGCCATCACAAAAGCCTCAGCAGCAGACTGTGAATCTCAGGAACCAACAAACTGGCTTCTCACATGCAAAAGAAAAGCGCAGAGCATAAGGAAACCCCCACTCAGTTCCTTGTCCTGTGACACCCAAGGCCACAGAGGTTTGCTGTTCTACCCAATCACTAATCTCTCGAGCTACGTATTTGAAAATAGATCTCCTACTTCCTTCCCATATGCTTATTAAGGACTGATAATCATGTTCCTTCCCTGAAATACACTGCCTTGTTTCGCCCCTGTCTGGCAGCTTCAGTGAAGCACTGAGGAAGCAGCCTGAATGAACATTTGTGCATCACATAAATTCTTGAGAAAGAAAAGGTTATGCAAATATTTCATTTTCACAGCAGTAGGCTTTGACCTCAGGGCAACCTCTGTGACTGTGTTGTCTCTACTAAAGGCTTTCAAGTATGCTCAGATCTAGCAGATAAGATTAATAGCCATGCAAAGGGGTTAGATTTTGTGCTGAAATATTGTTGAAAGGCATCACAGGGATTCTTCTGATGCAACAGGAGACACATGCTCTACAGCTCCAGTTTGGTCAGTGGGATGATTTCAGTCCACTTCCTTTTAGATGAAAAATTCAGGTTCCTTCCTACAGTCATCCAACATCCAGCTCCTCCAAGGCACTGAGGTACCCCATTCCCAGTACATAGATGTATATGGGGAGCAACTCTGTTAATGTAATCAGACTACTTGGTTCATCCTCAACAAAGCTCCTCAGCTGGCAATTTCTACCAAAAAATCATTGCTTCTGCTGGATCAAGAACTCGGTCATCACCTCTCTTCTCTGGGCTTTTCTGGGGAATTTTTCCAGAGTTGTGCTGGCTGATGTGGCTGCCCCTGAAATGAATAATGTCTTTCACAGCAGATCAGCTCTAGATCCATATATTAAATAATGTATTATATGCTAAGGGGAACAAAAGCGGTGTGCAAGACTTAGCATAATTTGAGAGAAGTTATTTGGCTCAGGGCCAGCACACAGTGCTCATTTTCTAGCATTAGGGGCTTCCTCTGACAGAGCTCTGATCTTTGCATGTAGTGGCTTTTGATGGATTTTTTTTTTTATCCTTTTAGTTTAGCCACTGCTGTTTTACTCCACCCAGGCTTCAGGCATTCTCCCTGACCTGCTGCAACATATTAAAAATGTTCATAAAAAGGCTATGTGAAGAAATTAAAGAAAAAAATTTTTTTATGTGCAAACTCTGAGATTTCTCCCATTGTCCTTTTATTCAGCCAATTTACTACAGACTTCTCTGTTACTCAGCTTGACAAAGTCTTTACTTCTTGTACCCTTCACTGTGGAGGATACATTCTTGTAGACCACTGTCCTCAGAGCCAGCCTGTTCCAGCCATTCAAACACATTTAGCTTCCCTCTCCACCTCTGGTTTGTTTCCTATTCAGGTGACAGCTTTACTATTCTTCTTAATTAAAAAAAATAAAATAAAAAAGCATTTGGAGAGGCAAATGCCAGTCTGCATGTGTTATCTCCAGCACTTGACTGACTAAATAACAACGTGTTGCCTCAGCAAAGGGCAGCTCCTTCATCTTTCACAGTTATGTACATCTTCCAGTGTGAAGTGAATCTCCTGCTGATCCTTATGTTTTATATTTCATTACATACACAAGTATCTGTACAAGCAGACTAGATAAAACAACTACACAGAGTAAGAGTATTGCTAAATATGGTGTAAGAGTTTTCTGTTCAGAAATGACTTCTGAATAAATTTGGGACCATAATAGGTCATAGTTCACCTACAAAAGCTTTCTTCTGTGAAGTAATAGTTGTTGTCATCCTTACTGTCTTTCCCAGAACCTTCTGCAGTGCATCATCCCTTTAGAAACATGCACACAGTTGTCAGAATCATAACGAAATTAAAGGCAGAAAGGACCCCAAGAGATCCTCTCATCCAAACTGACGCTCAAAATGGGTCTTTGAGATTAAATATGATTGCTCAGGGCCTTGTCCTATAATTTTTCTTTTTATATCTCCAGGGATTTAAAGTCTACAGCCTTGCTGGACAACCTGCGTCAGTGTTTGAATTAGTATTGATAGCAAGGAAATTTTGGCAACATTCATCCCAGTCTTCTCTAACCATTAGATTACTACATTACAGAACAAATTTTGGATGAACACCTCCTCTCCTGGATGTGACTAGTATAGTAACTCTGGTTTTTGTGTCTTATTATCAATATCTCAAACTAGTTTTCCTCAGACAGTTTTGGCTCCAGGGACTGTGACTGCTTTCAAATTGATTGTTCATGGTCACTTCTTGTTCAGATCTAACCAGAATATTTACTGTGGCCTCATAGGCAACAATCTGGAAATTACTTCCTTCAGCCTTTCTGTCCATTGTTTCAAACTTTTTATTGGTGTTATAGAAAAGTCAATGGATCAAACCAGCCATCTGAAGACACTTCACATAGTTCTTTCTAACTGGAATAACTGGGGGAAAGGGAGAATGTTCTGATACCTTTTTTTTTTTTTTTTTTTTTTAAATCCTTCTTTATCAAACTTGAAAAATACCCTGTTTCCAGGTTTCCAGATGGCCCCAGCTCTATGATTATTTATTGTGTGGACATGAGGAGGCTGGCTGGCAGTAAACAAAGGTCCACAAATTTTCAAAGGAATTCATACCACTTGTTGAAAAACTAATTAAGTATCATACAGACTAGATGCATGCTACAGTGATTGCAAACGCTTTGTGTCTCAAGTGCTATCTTAGCACAGACATCAACTTTATAATTTTAATTTCCTTACACTCACCCTCTCTTCAGTTCCACCCGAGTGATTTATTTGGGCTTTTCGAGTGGTATAAATTAGCATAAATTGAAATGTCAATATCAGGCAAGAGGAAAAAAAAAAAGAAAAAATAACCACAACAAAAAATTCAAACAACAACAAAAACCCCACCCCCAAAAACTAATCACTGTTCAGAAAACTATTTGTCTTTTTCCAGTTTCCCGAAGAGTCCTTATTTTTAACTTCGGAAGTATAGCCACTTCAAAATGTTATGACCTCAAGTAGTTTAGTTTATCACACAGAAGTACAGAGTTAGAAGACCGTGAAGTGGTTTGACACTGTCATGGTTTAAGCCCATCCAGCTGGCAACAGCTGGCAGCTGCTCCCTCACTCCTACCCCCTCTGGTGGGATGGAGAGGAGGGTGATGCAACAAAAGGCTTGAGGGTCAAGACAGGGAGAAGCTCGCTCACCAATTATGGCCACAGGGACAGACAGACTGGTCTTGAGGAAGCAAAATCAAATTGAAACAAAGCCACCACCAATTCACCAAGTGAATCGGAGTAAGGCAGTCATAAATAAAACTGGATATTGAAAGCACCTTCCCCCCACCCATCCCTTCTTCCCAGGCCCAGCTCCGCCACCTTCACCCCCACAGTGGTACAGAGGAGAGGGAATAGGAGTTGCGATCAGTTCGTCCCGTGTTGTTTCTGTCACTTTTCCCCCTTCCTCCTCGGGGGAAAACTCACAGTCCTCCCCCGCTGCAAGACAGCATCCCTCCCTGCAAGACAGCATCCCCCCCACAGCAGACAGTCCTCCATGAACTAGCGCGGCTCCTCCCTCCGGCGGCCTGCGCTTCTCCCAGCGACAGCCGGCGGGCTCCCCTCAGCGTCTCGGCCTTTCCTGGGGGAGCCCCCTGCTCCAGTATGGGATCCGCCACGGGCCGCAGATCGGATTCTGCTCCACCATTGATTTCTGAGGCATGCTCAGAATGGCTGCTCCTTAGTGCCTTACGCGCCCCCCCTCCCCGCTTCCTCACTGACCTGGGTGTCCGCAGGGTCGTTTCTCTCACTCCCACGCCTCTCCAACACAAAGGAACTCGCCCAACAGCTTTTTCGCCTCTTAAGTACTCACAGTGGCACGCGGACGCACGCACACCCGTTCTCCCAAAACCCCCGCAACACACGCACCCCCTCACTCACGCACTAACAAAACCCTGCCAAACACAAACACTCGCACGTGCTCACTCACACTACCAAACCCCTGCCAGACACAAACCCAACACAGTCATTCCATCTTCCATTCTTACAGTGCAGGAGTGGACAAATCTCACGATTTATACGGCTAGGACATAAGGCAAGACATGACACAGAGCCTTGCTGAGTGAGAGGTGCCCCGAGGGTAGACAAGGCGCTATAACCAGCCCAGCAACCTCCCACCAGTAGCTGAGCAACCACTTTGCAATAGCTGTGTGAGATCCCTACCCAGGTTTAAGACACGGTTAATCACGGGATCAACTAATAAACAGACATCATCCCAATTTAGTAGCACAGCAGCCTGACAGCTACTATCCAAGTCTCATCCCAGAGGAAGGGTGGAGAATATCTCTCTGTTTGAGGCTTATGCAGAAGAAAATCATGTGGTTTTAAAGGACTGACTACTGCTTTCATTTCATATGGAGGATGTTCAGATGTTATCACAGTGGGCAGCCATAGAATATAGGAAATGACCTTTCTTACAGGCACAGACAAGGGGCTAGAACTGAAGAAACCCAAGAGAAAAAGATGATCCCTAACACACTAAACCACCTAAGTGACAGGGGTTAGACATACAGACAATGGGGATGTGTTAGATGACACAAAGCCTTCTGTAAAACACAGGAGGCTTTTTAAAAGCAAAGGGTCGCTAAGCCAGCGCCATTGCTACTTCATCTTGTCCATTCTCCAGTCTTTAGGAAATCCTCCATTTATTGACAACATCCATGACATGAAATCAAATCTAGGAGCAACCATTTGAGACATCATAAGCACACGGTTGAGAAGCAAAGGTGCTTTTTCTGTAACCATATCTGTAAAGGAAGGAGGATGGCTGTCTTTCTTCACTGTTCATCAAATATCCAGGCATCATTTGACCAAAAGTGCTAAATGAGAGGCAAATGTCACAATGTATGGCACTGGCTATATTAACTATATAACTAGAAGCAGCCAGGAAACAAATGAAGTGTCTGGAACCAGTTTTCATTTCAGAGTGCAATCATTTCAAATCAGCTGCAGCACTTTGTACATGGCTTTTGCAGCCTGGATGCTGTAGCCACTGATTTTTCACACAACTGTAACTCACTCTGATCTAATGACCTTCCTGCCCACAATTCATTGTGCCCACCTCCCATCCTTCATCAAATGTTAGCCTTTGCACACAGGGGCTGCAAGTGCTAATCTTTGATTATATGTGGTCTAGCTTTCTCTTTTGCTGTTATTCGATGCCAAAGGGAGGAGTAGTTTTCCAGAGGTAGCAGGAATCAAACATTTCAGGACTGGGAGCTCCATTATTTCAATACTGCAGGTACATTATTGCTCCTTGAGGCTCATTACTTCCTTCGCCTTCAAGGAAATCGGAGACCTTGAAGAGATCAATAAGGTACATTATTACTCTTGTTCAATTACATTCCTGCCTGATTCAGAGCCATCTGAAGGAAGCCCTTCATTGGATTCAGCTTTTACAAGGTGATTGCTACACAACCAGGCAGCTTAGCTCTGAGGTGGTGCCAGCCGTCCCCTCCTTGTACAAGGTACACTGCCTGCAAGGGTAATCAGAACGCATCGTTACCTGAATGGCAGCAATGAATATATTAGGAATGAGGCGCAAAGATGGTAAAACTGCTGAATGTTCTTTTTGACAACCTATGAGCTCTCCAATTGCTCAACTGCAGAACTGAAGCAGGGTTTAGGGCAAGAGAGATTTCATTGCTTATTAGTTGCTTTGTTCAGTACAAAGTTCTCTATCTCTTTTTAGAAGGGGAAGGATTCCCATTTCCTAAGGCACACTGTTATTCATCTTTGCATGTATGCCTTATCTTTATGTCATAACAAAGAGAGACAAATCTGGAGCCAGCTGTGTTAGTTTCTGTGCCTGTATAACACCTCAAGATAGGAAAACCTATTCATTTTCCAAACTTACTGTGCAAAGGGGAAATCCATCTCCCCAAGCTACTTGTCTGCATGTTGGTGATGCTAAACCCAAAGACCATGTTCTTATCTCAGTCAGATTGGCCTCAGCCCATTCATTTTCCATCATTACCCAGCTAACTTCCAGTTTGCAGCTGCAGTACTATAATAACCCTTTGCAATTCCTTCTGCCATTAGTGTAGGCACTTGAGGCAAGGCAGGTGACAAGACTTAGCTTATTTTTCCTTTTGGAAAAACAGACTTTATGGTGATCTGCAGCCTTTTGCCCTGACAGAAGCTTTCTGCTGGAGTTATTTTCTTAATCATACAAAGATCTAGATACTAGTTTCAATTTAAGAGTCTGCAAAGTTTGAACTGTAAATGAGATGCCTATTTTAAAAGACAACAATTAACTATTGGATCTTATTATGATGACATGAAGGAAAAATCTTCACTGCTTGAGCCCCTTAATCGAAGTTGGATACCCTTATAGAAAGAGTGGTGATAAATCATTAAGCATCAATCTGAATGAGATAATAAAACCATGCAAAGTATCACCTTAGACATCTTTTTCCCCATGCTGAGCCTTTGTGTCTGTTTATTCTTTTGGTGGAATGAATATTTAGAGCGGTAATCCTCCACGCCATCTGAGCTTTACAAATAAGTGAATCTTCACAATCCTCTGCTTAAAACAAAATTTGTTATATGGTATTAGTGACAATCCTGAGGCTTTTAACAAGACTTCTACAGGCAGGTGTGTGGTTTTCCCTTAAGGGAAAATTGAGAAACCATCGGGATATAGTCAAACTGCAGCATAGAAAGGGACAAATACTGCCAGTGTCATGTTATCCCTTCCAGTTCATTCTTCTGCTGGTCTTTTCCCACTCTGTATTTTCTCACTGTCAAGAGACCAGAGCTCTATTTCAGCACCTCAGGGAGTGATGGCCTAAGAAGCTGTTTGCTGGATAGACAACAGGAGAAGTCCCACTTTCAAGTAAAGAAAGCTTTGGAGGGATTTTCTAAAGCATCCTTATGAATTGGGCTAAAATTTCTGTGACATTCAAGGAATTATTTTCACTTTCTCTTCCTGTTCAGGTATATATTTACTCCAGATATGATCTTCAGAATACCACAGGGAAATTGAATCAGTCTTCACCACTTAGGATCATACAGGGATTTACAACCAGGCATGCTGGCTGTGGCAAGAACCTGCGGCAGTGGAAATGTCCTTGATCTCTCCCGCTTTCTTTCTGAAGAATGTCATCATTCCCTACATTTTTGGCTCTAAAAGTACTAAATTTGTGAGAAGATATTGTGAAATGCGGGAGGATCTAGACTGAATACTCTTACCACATTTCTGCACTGTCTTTCTAACTGCTGGACCAACTGCTGGACCAAATTACTTTGGTCTTTGTTAAGCAGAGACCTATAAAGACTCGATGCAATGCCATGGGACACTCAAATTTTCCAAAGCATGGACCATCTGCAATTCATAATGAAACCTCAGTGTTTCTTTCTTCCCCAGAGGAAGATAGAAAACTCTTTTTCTGGCTGCCACTTTGCCCAGCCACCAGCACCAAGTCAGAGAACTCCAGAGGCTGCGAGATGCTGACAGGTAGCTGTCCATCCAGCATGCCACTCACAGGGTGATGGCAGGCAACCTGCAAGTAGAGCAGGCTCATGAGCAATTTGCTGAATAGGAAAAAAAAAGAAATCACACCAAAACTTTCCACAGGATGTTGCAAATGACACAGATCAGCAACTCCAGTAGCAGGTGTGTTTTTCTCAGCATTTTCTCCACTGTTTCTCCTTACAAATTCAGTATTTCCTAGGCTGTGCTATACTTCTTGGTTCCCAGAGACTCATTGCTGTCTGTCAGACAAAGAGCTGTTTTAAGCTGTATTGTGTCCCATTGCAGGAAAAAATCCCGACACTGGCTTTGGCTAAACTAAATTTCCTTTGAGACATCTCTTACCTGGGTGTTTAGTAACTATGGGATTTTTTGGACAATCTTAAAATTTACAAATAGCAAAAATTACCTTCTAGTAAAGAATGAACAAGGAGAAAATCTACTCTTGACTGCATGAGAATTGCTGCCTTTAGCTAACACAGTTAAAATGTACAGATGATGCTTTGAAGGAATGACTTGGAACAGGGCCTATCTTCCCTGTGCACAAGACCCATAGCAGCATAGGAGCAACACTCAATAAATGTGTTAATTAATCTGTTTTCTTTAGGAAGGTATCAGAGAGAATGGTTCCCAGATAATTCGGCTGGACAACAGTTTCTGAGTCATAAGAATCAGCTGTGATTGATTGGATTGAAGAAGCAAAGAGGCACAGACACACGCAGTTCCTGCAAATCACTGCTTAGATTTACCCTTCCCATTTCAAAACACTGCTCTGAAATACCTCTCTGGGGCAGATTCACTTGATGGGAAGAGATTTATGGTAGTACTTTCCCACAGCACATATCCATTTCACTCCAAAGTAGCTCAAGTTCTGAGCAGCAATAAAAAGTAAATTACATTTATTAAATCCCTTGATCCCACCTTTAAGGACTGCCAGGAACAGCATTTTCATAAAAGGAAATGTCTCTCTCACCATCAAATCTTTCAATTTCTGTTGGATTCTGAAGTGGGGAATAATTTCTTAAGAAAAGATTTCTGCCAATGGCTGACATTCATGTTGGGCATGGTTAATGTTTAATAAAATGTTGAGCACACCATGCTGTATTTCAAACTCTTCAAAGACTAGATACTAGATGAAACATCCTATGAGCAAGATTTCAACTTACCAACTTTTCATTGCTCTGGAGACCATGAATTTTCAAATTACTTTGTGTTTTGGGGGATTTTTAGATGGATTCCTATCAGAGGAGAGGCAATGTTGGAGCAGATAAAGTCCCTCCTGGAAGCAGGAGGGCTTGAGAAGCTGGTCTACACAACACAAACCCTTCACATTGACTTCACAGTGCTTCTTGGACATTTGTTTACAGTTTGGAAGGAGTCAAGAACATCTGTGCTGGCCAATATCAGAGCTCCTGGTGTCCTGTTCCAGCGTAGGACAGTCACAGAGTAGATAAAAGAGTATGACAGGTCATAGAGGACACAACTCCTCTCTGATATAAGCTCCCATTATCTGCTTTGGTGACTACACTGATTTTAGGAACTTCCCTACTTGAAGATAGGATCCAAGTCAGTGTTGACAAGCCCTGTATGTTTAATAACAGAAAAACCAAGAAACCAATGTTCTTTCTGGAGGAGTGCCTCTGCCATACCAGTCCTATGGGAAGCAGTAGATATCAGTGGAAGGATAGCTGTTCCTCATTGTTCTCTGCTCTGTGCAAAGACATCATCAGTCCCTTATTTTACCAGTTCATTACTTTCTGTGACAACTAGATCTACTTTGTGAATAGCCAGAAAATAAGCCCAAGTCAGACCACTGCTTTCTTTCTTGAGCAGCTTGAAACTGTTGTGGATCTTCCTCTCTTGCAACTGGGAATAGGACTCTCGGTGACTGCCCCACTGTAGCTCCTCCAGGTGGAGGGAGGACAGTGAGATTGCATTGTCACAGTGACATATCCACCATCTCATGAAGCACCTTTCAGGAGCTGTGCTCGATGATCATAAAGTCCTAGCAGAATCTCTGGCCCATTTGGATTCATAGCATCCTGCCTTCCCACTGAAAAGATCTGTTGAAACCGACTCCTACCAGTGCTTTCTGCTCATTCCTGGTATTACAAATGCTGGTTCTACTTTTAGACTTTCATCATCATTTTCAAAGTCCTTGGAAAAATGAATTGGACCTCCTCAGTAAGCCCATTTTTCTACTGCAAAGCTGCAACAGCTGTAGTTAACAGAGATGTAAGGGCTGAGACTTTGCCAGGATGATGGATGTTTAGTGACTCTAGAATTCCCTGAAAGTAGTTGTATGATGCAATTCATGTCCAGCAATGGCAGTACATTTACCAACAGTGACGGAAAGAGACTTAGGCTCCAAATTTATCCAGGAAAAATACTGTTGCCACGGCTAAATTAATTCAGGTTATCAAAAAACGGCAAAGGAAGAGGAGCAGACTGTGAACATCAGTCCTTCATCTCCCATGTATTGCCACAAGACCATGGTGATGAATGAAAGGATTATTAAGAACAGACATAGAAGCAGATAACCTGTCTCCAGTTCTTAAATTTTAAACTCACTAGAATACAATTACATCCAAATAAAGTAAAGTGTCACCTTTTTGGATACTTATATAGGAATATGTACAGACACTTATATAAGAATATGCAGGCTTCTCTGCCTAAGTTTTAACACCAAAAAACATTTTGTAACTTTTCTCTATATGGTAATTTTATTTACTATTTATTTAATTTTATTAATTATTATTTATTGTTTACTACTATTTATTATTTAACATTTTTATTACTATTTACTTGTCTATTTACTTGAAGAGAAGTTAAGGGGAAAAATAGAGCAAATTTCTGGTAATCTCTTTTCTGACCATATTCCTACTTGTAGAGGCGTCATCTGGTCTTCAGTAATCACAAAGAATTTTTAAATTCTAACCTGGTAGAAAAGCATTCTGCATAATTTCTATGGTTTTAATTAACAGACAGAGTTAAGATACTCTGAGATCATTTATGCCTGTTCTTCAGCTGAACAGAAACATTGACTAGCACAACAATATTTGACTTCTTTTGGATCTCTGGTTCAAAATGATAGCAAAATAGATCAAAACACAATGTGAGGATATGAGATATCCTTTACTGCAATTAGACATGGCAGCCATGTTAATTAGTCATCTCAGTATAGATGGTGGGGAGGTGAGGTTATAAATTTAAACTGCCTGGGTCACAAATGTAAAAAAAACAGAATATAAGCCAAAAAGACTTGTGGGAAAGAGATAATATTTTAACTATCTCTATTTTGGAAACGTTCATCAATTGTGAAATGCCATAGGAGTTAAGAAAACATTTTATCTACTAAAACTGATTGAGTGTTGTTTCTCTGTAGAGAGGAAATTCTTGCCTGTTGCTATTTTCTGTTTCTTCAGAAATTTTTTTTCTCCAGAGACTATACCAGGATTCAAGCCCTCTTGAACCATTGCTACTAGCCATAAGATTGAATATTCTGTTTTGTTTGTTAAGGAATAAACTTGTTATTTTTTCCAGTTAGTTAAATTAATTTTTCTTTATGCACTGATCCCCCAAGCCCAGCAGAAAACAAAATATCAGCATTCATTTATTAGGACAAAAAAAAAAAAAAGCATCAGAAGCTGGATTTTGCTGGCATTTTAGCAAGAGATTTTCTTGTGTTTGCCACCCCCGAAAAACAAAAAAAAACAACAACCCCCCCCCAAAAAAAAACCCCAACAAACAAAAAAAACCCACAAACAAAACAAACCAACCAACCAAAAAGCCAACCAAACCCCACAACAACAACAACAACAAACAACACAGAACAAACCTTTTAGTTGCTCTGCATCAGTATATGAACAGTTCAAGAACATTTTCTTTCATCATGGATCCATTATGAACAACCTAACTTGCCATACTTCGATTCTTTTCTCCTGTAAGTTTCCATTACCTCTTGACAGCTCAGAAGTTTTCAATTTTTTAATCTATGTTTTTGGAAGATGGTAATGATTTGGTTTCATTTTCTGAGTACACATCAAAAACATGGCTTTTGAGAGCTTATCAAAGGAAAGAGGAGTAATGGGGGTTGTGGCAACTTTATCCTCTGCCTTCCAAGCTCCTGCTTTTCTTCTCCACCTCCTCTGCTTCACCACAGACAAACAAGGGTGTGTGTCCCCACACACCTCCTATGACAGTGCCACAGCTCTGCTGCCTCTTTTTCTGTGAAAAAACAGCTATCTGGTACTACTGAGAGAGGACTCAGAGCTTTGGCAGTTCCCCAGAATAGATCCCTATTGTTCTCTGCTGTGTTGGGGCAGCAGGTCTAGCTCTCCGGGGTTTTCCATCATACATCTCCATGCTGTTGTGTCGTGCTTTTCTTGCTTCTCTTCTCCTTACCAGATCAAGTCCTCGTGTCACATAAACCCCGGCCTTTCTGGGACACAGAGAAGAGAAGGCCATCGGGGAAAACTAACAATGTCCTCTGGGATGACAGCAGCTTGTGCTTAGCTGGTTTTCCTAGGAAAAAAACCCCTCACATTTTGTAGAGCAAAGGAACTACTAAGAATTTGCATGGTAAGGAGGCATTCTGGTGTGTGAAATTCCCCTACCTCCAAAGGGCTTTATTTTAGGTAGCCTCAAGTACTGTGTGCAAAGACAGGATGGGGTAAGAGACAGGAATGCAATAAAGGATTTGATATAGAAGTCCCCAAGCACCCATGGACACAAATCTTCCTCCAGAAAGTCAATTTGTAAATTGAACCTTTCAATGCACGAAGCGTCACAGCATGAGTTGAACAAGTGGAAATGTAAGAGTGGGTTTGGTTTTGTCTTCTGGATCTTTTTTTTTTTTTTCAGCATTTTGTGATGCACACACAAAACATGCAGAGAGTCTGACTATGCCGCAGGCTGCATTTGCAAGAATTTAACTGGTGGTTCTATTCCTCACAGAAATTTCAAGCAGTTCAGGCTGGTTTGGGCTCATATTGGTTATGCTTGGAGGAAAATGCACACAAATTATTTAGGGTAATTTTGTGCTAGCGTTCAAAACAATCAACAACAACAAAAGACACTGAACACTGGTCCTTCTTTGTTTGCTGTACTAACATGTTTTTCTATTCCATAAAAGTAAGCAGACTTCTATGATTTCACCTGAGAGATATTCAGAGGGAATGGTACTTCAGAAATTGTCTCCTGAGACAACATCTAATCATTTCAGTAGGAAGTTCATATGAATAAAATGTCTCAGTGAATAGTTTTGTTTCTTAATTGTAAGGTTGAGGAGTGACGTTTGACATTATCCTAAAATAATGTTCTTGAAACCCTCTATAAAACACCAAACTCTCACAAGACAGCTGATCATATTGGCTTGAAAGAACCAAAGTTTAGTTGTCTCTTTTCAACATTTTTATTCATAATCATATCTTATCTAAATTTTTCCCCTTCTATAAATTCAAAGCCATAAAAATTCCTCTCGCTCTCCCTTATTTTGTCTTGTTGGTCTAGAGAAGGGCTATTTACAAAACACTCTGTGGCTCTGTATTTACATACAGCTTAACATAATGAGCCACTAATGTTATTTGAGGCCTCCAAGCAGTATTGAAATATAGATTGTTATTAATAATGATAGCACTTACATATTACTGTTGCTGAAATGGCACTCCTTCCCTCCCTGCTTGCAAATGCTGCAGAAGAGTATGTCAGCTGAATTTCAAGTGAATATGTCAGGAAAACAATACCAACCACAGCAGAAACTCCCTGCTTTACTAAATATGTTCTTTCTTTGAATTAATTCTGGCAGTGCCGATTCCTGAAGGAAAAGAAAAAAAAAAAGAAAGGCAGACAATTACATGTTGGAAACTTCAGATGGGTGTTGCAGTTGAACTAAGCTGACATAAGTCAGGCAAAGTGAGATTCCATCAAGCCTGATAAATCAGATAATACCTTAGATGTCTCATCATCCTTCCTGCTAAGTGATGGAAATGCTATTCACAAAGATCCTTGATCCCAAGAGGCAGGATACACATCACAGGCAGCTGAGCTTGGAAAGCTGCCATGACTCCCTTCCCAAAGTTGCCCAACTCTGTTCGCCACTCTTCGGGTCTGTCATCTTTAGAGAAAGTTAGGAACATTTGTCACACAACAATTTCCCATCTGTAGATGACATACCATGGAAATGGAGACATTGTACTGAGAATGCTGATTTTGGTGAAATATCTGATGGGAAAATTGGAGAAACAGGGATTGTTTTGACTTTCTCATTTCATTCTGATGTTGAGATGTTTTGTTTCAGTAAAGCAGACAGGTTTCATTTTGACTTTCTTACTCTGTTTTATTTCACCCTGATTGTACATTACGATCCTCTCAATACTGTGTTTATATATTTGCCTATTATAGTAACATCTGAAAATATGCTGAGATGAAAGAAAATGAGTATATTTCATATTTTCTCTGAATAGTATTGATTACTTCACAGCATAATGTTTGTACAGTCACTGATGGTTTTTGATGGGGTTTTTTTTTTTTCATTTCACTACAGTTTCATTTTGCCACAAAAGCAATCTTCAAAATGGCAGCTTTTCCCACGGAAGGGAACATTTATTTACCATCAGACCTAATGTGCTACACTAACAATGTCTAATCACATTCAGCTGCCAGGATAATTTGCCCACTGCCTGGCCATGGCTGCCCTTTTTCCTGCTGATCTACGAGTCCTCAGCATACAACATTCCCCTTGCACTGGAATAAGTCATCTGGTCTCCTTGCTGGGAAAAACAGGTATTATTCCTCTACAATGTCCACAGAAAGCCACTGTTGACTCCTAGTTCAATGTGATGGAAAACCATGGCAGCAATCAGGTTAATTTTCTTGTTAATCCTTGCAAGGGTGTGCAGACAATCTAGGAATATCCCCAGAGGCTTGAACAGCCTGGTTCTAAACAGATTCCTCATGGGGTTAGTGGATGGTTGCAGTTGTATCTCCACCATTCTTATGCCAAGAGTGTTAGCTTTTGGTGCAAACAAATCCCAGTAATTAGAGCTAGGGATGTACAGTCAGAGTCTTGGGAATGGGATCTTTGCTGAAAGTTTGCATTTGATATCTGATTCCTGGAAGTCAGGAGAGGCAGTCTAAGTCTCCACCTTGAAGTCTAATGACTAATATACTGAGCTTAAAGCCAGGCCTGTATCTAACTCTGTGTCCTAGGCTGTATCCCATGTGACCGCAGCCCTGGGAATCCCCCTGTGAATTTCTACCACTGTCCAGTGCAATAAACTCCTCTCCTATTCTGTGTAGCCCAGCGTGTACTTTCTAATGCTCTGGGATGTGATTTCAGAATGCTCTGGTACCCAACTTGATCTTTTCTGTGCTTTCAGATTTATAACCATTTCTCCCCACTTAACTCTTAATATTCTTCAGACACGCCATGCATGAAAACTGCTGGTTTATTCAGGAGCAGTTGTCTCTGGCCATACTTCTGCCAAATAAAACACCAGCAGCATAATGATGCTGTTGCATAGCTTCAGTTTTAATGCTCTGACAAGGTTTTTATTACTCCAGATTTTGACTAACAGATTCATATTTCTAGATGCTTTCCTTGTTCTCACTTTTATTTCCACCTCTGTGCTGCTCTTATCTATTATTACCAGGTTGCCACAGTAACTGAATTCCTCAACACTCCTTATTTGTTTCCCACCAGTTGTTATATGGACTGTATTTGTTCCCACTGTTGCCAAGATCTTGGCTTTTTTTTTGTTGAAATTTTCACCCTTCTCTTCTCCCTTTTATCAGCAGTTTGGAAGTTTTAGGCTGCATGTCATGTGACAAGAAAAAAGAGAGGTATCTCCTTCTCTAAGGCCCTGTATTTACATTTCCTATTGTAAATATTTCTGCTTTCTGAGGCATTTGGCTCTCACACATCATTCTCTGCAGGGTATCAAGGTTTCCACAACTCTAACCATCCTCTAAGGTGAGTCTAAGAGAGTCCCTCTTCATCCTGGTGCTGAGAGATAACCTCTTTCTGCAGGACTCTCCCGAGTGTGAGCTACAGCAAACTGCCCACGCTTTGTCCAGTCTTCAGTGACATCCCCATGCACAGCACTGGACAACCCCAAGTCCCACTTCACACCAGTGCACCCTTCCTGAAACCGTTAAATAAACCCCGCAAGCTCTGCAAGGGGATGGTCTTCTCTCTCTCAATCTCTGTGTTTTGCTGCCCTCTCCTGCTCAGCTAGGAAACCTCGCAAACCTTTCAAATCGCGATCTGCAGAGCTCCCCTGGAATTTACAGACTCCCTCATATGGATGAAGAGGTCTTGCCAGACCAGAGCCTTCCCGATGGGCGCAGAGCAGCAGAGGCAGCAGGCAGCTACAGGGTATTAGCAGAGAACAGGATTAACACTCCCCACTTCACTGCTCTGGAGAATAAAGAAAACCAAGCATGGAGCGAATGCTCTGCAAAAAAGCAGTAATGAAATGGTCCTACAGGTTGACCCGAGCTGAAGCACCCACGGGGGCATTTTCCAATGCCCATGTTTGCTCTCAGAGCAGTGAAGATGTTTCTTTCCCCTTTTCACACATCTTGCTCTTTTCACTGAGTTTGTGGGAGCTCAGGGTGTGGTGGTGGGGGGGAAGACAGATGTGCTGCCAGCTTTGCAGCCACCACTGCGGTGTAGCCTCCAAGCTCACACTTTGGAGTTCTCAACCAGCCATCCAAGATGCTCCTCTCCCTGAGCAACAGCAGCAGCAAGGTCTGTGACTACAATAGAAACCCAACACCCAGGGCACGAAGAGCTACACTGCTGCCGAGGCATCAGGCATGGAGCCATTTCCTTCCATTTGAAACTATCAGAGCTAAGAGGACATTTGGTCTGGTTTTAGTGGATTCACTCACTTTGTCCCTGATGGGAAGGCAAATGGTTTCCTCTGACTCACTCCTTGCTATCGGGTGCTAGGACATCATGTGATAATGCAGAAAACTGAGTCATCTTCTCCTCTTCCTTTAATGCTCTTGATTGACACTGCTGTTGTACATATTACAGAACCCATGACTTGTTTCAGACACCAAACTGTTTTCTTCACCTGAAAGCAGATCGGCAAAAATTTATACATTGCAATACATGATTTACATTCACAATTTCCATGTATGATTCATAACCTTTCTTCTCTCTGGAGCCACAGTAAAAATGCCAAGCAAGATATTACTAACAGCAAAATATGGAATTAAATTATTTTATTTAAATAGCTTTCTCCTTCGGCAGTATTACCATATTAGTTTAATTTTCTTTGAAAGGCTAACGTGGCTAAACAGTCAAAGAAAGTATCTGCATCTTCTCACTCTCTAAAGGACAAACTAATCTAATGACTGGTAACACTGAAGGTGTATATCCAGCTTACATTAAGATCAGTCAAGAAAAGGTTGCTATCCTACATGGAGTATAATTACTAGTTGACTAACACTAGCTGACTAAGGGCAGCCGTCGGGTGATGCTTGTTCCACACAAGCAGAGAGGAGACACTAAGGCCAGGGTGGTACTCAAGATGCTGCACAAACATGGACATGAGCATGAATGTGAAGATAAAAAAAGTCATGCAGAAAAAAGCCAAAAGATGAGCTTGACATCTTATCTAATGCAATAATTATTGGCTTTTGATAGAAAAGTTGTTTGATTGAAGCAATTGAGAAAGAATTACACCAGCCATTATAAGATTAAAATAAAGACATGGTAAGAGTTGGCTGAAAGCTCCATTCAAAATATAAGTGGAGGGACAGGGATTTATCCACTACAGAGATGGTGGACAAGTTACTCACATGCTTAATGCTCCAGGACGTGCTGCAGGTGAGCTGGAGCAGTCAGTATCATGAAAAGGACATAATAGAGCCTGCCATCAGACTGCCATCAAGGAAAGACTGACTTCTCTGAACAAGAAAATTATCCAAATCTTTCCCAAGAATCCAGTACCTTTTGGAGATGTCAGCATCTGGAGTTTCTAGTGGAACTCCCTGGGAAAAACAAAACAAAACAAAACACATGCACATAAAACCACACGCACAGAAAAAAACCCCAACCAACCAACCAAAACAAAACATAAAAGCTGGCATCAGCAGAAAGTGCATAAATGGCTGGGAAAACTACTGACAAAAAAAAGCCAGTTTTATTTTAATTTCAGATACTAACATTTACACTGAAATGTTGAGATGCAAGAGAATGGATTCAACTGAGCCCATAAAAACAAAATAGGCCACATTACTAGACAGGACTTTTAAATAAGTTTTGATGTTCACTTAATTATATCCCCTTGGCTGAGTCAGGAAAACAGAACCTTGCCCTATTATTACCATTTCACATTGTTATGGAGGTCTTTGATTGGGTTGAGTTGATGCTCTTAATGGGATCTGTCAAACAATAGGATAATCCTAATTTAAATGAAAAAGCTATCTCTCCCAAAGATACATTATTCTGATAAATAGCTTTTTCATTTAGACACAAGCCTAGCAAGGCATTGAGTCATGTGTTCAAAATAGAATAGCTTACACGATTAACACAGAGTTAACATAGGAAAGGTATAATGTACTTATGAAAAATCTCTTTATTCCAAAGAAGGAAAAGAAGGCTGGGATAGCAGGATTAATATTTATTGCCAGCTCTACAGCAACTACATCTGCATGCGGTATAAATTACTGTTTAAATTCCACTGCCGTCCAGCAAGGTGGGGGTCCAGGTAACTTAAGACAATAGATCATTTAGAGTTGCCTAAAAATGTAACTCTATTGAAAGAAAATTCCTTGATAAGCTTATCAAAATTATTACCAGAACAAGTAATTTCTTACAGCGCAGTTAGAACTTGAGCGTAAAATCAATCAAATCAGTGAAAGCAGAAAGGTGCATTTGTCAAAGTAGCATTACCAGCAAGGAGGCATATTATAGCAAAAGTGGAGAAAACTGCATTTTCTCTGCTCAGAAAAGCTATAATTTGGCAAAGAACTTCATTATGGGCCTAAATTATAAAGTATATATGATGGAAATCAAGCAGTGAGGTTATTATTCCCTGGAATGGTGTAACTTCATTTCCTCCATTTGGCAATTAACAGAACATGGAAAAAAAAAACTTAGAAATACAAGAGTAAATATATTCAGAGAAGTGGTAATACAAGTCTGATTGGTAGAAAATTTTTGGCTATGATGTCCAAACCTCACAAAGCTTGTACAACTATATCCATCACTGATTTACCTGCAATTGAACATGCTACAGAACTGCCAATACACCAGAGTGCCTCAGGCCTTTTTGGAAACTCATTTTACATGAGAAACAAGAAAATTCAGACTTCTGTTTTTTATGATTTAAAGCAGACCCTCTGGAGCTTTGTCAAGGCTGAAAAAAGTTTGTGCTTCGGGGCACGTGGTAATCTTCAACTAACAGAGGTTGGGAGGAACACCTCCTCAGGGACATTGTATCCCATGACAGCAGAACTACCTGTAGCATCTCAAGGTACATGGTACAGGCTACTATCAAAGACAGCTGCTAACCCTCTCTGGTGATTCCTCTGTCCCTAGCCACTGGGGGCATCTCCACGAGGATCTCCAATGATATTGCCAATGGGACATCAGCTCATGGTAGGACCCTTAGGATGGTCTTTGCTTCTTCTCCAGTCAAATGCAACCCATTCCGAGGCTTGAGTATCTCTGTGCAGTGGATGTTGACTTTCAGGTTAAACCTGAAGGGTCACAGACAAGTAGCTGTAGACTGGGAATTGCAACTAGAGCTGGAAATATGGGGAGGACACCATAACAGAAAAGATATTTAATGAAAGCAATGTGCTTTCAGCCAGAGAAGTGAAGAAAGGAGATTTGGGTTGTATACAGTATTGCTCTCCGACTTTTCAAGTCAGTTCTGAAGCAGACTTATGACTGTCAAGAATGTTATGCACAGACCTTTGGACTCTGGTCTCACTGAATATGTTCCTACCATCACATAACTTAGCTTCCCAGTCACTTCCAGGATCCTAGTCCCTGATCATCATCAGATGCATATAAGCATCACTTCAATCACAGGCTATTTTGCAATAAATCATCCAGTCTTCTCAAAGAAAAAAAAAAAACCAAACCCAACAACAAACAAACCAGGTTGCTGTGGGTAGTTTTTACTCAAAAAACCTTGCTCAGTGAGCAGTTTAGATGAAATTTCACCAGGTTAAGCTCTCCCTGCTTTACACTGTGTTTCAGACGGGGTCCCGGCTGGCTTTCCATCCTCCACAGTGCAGAGCCCAGCACTGTGAAAGCAATTAGTCTGCTCTAAAGGAGACAAGTCCTGATCACCATGGAGGGGTAGTGGGCTTCATCAATGAGGGGAATAAGGAAAGGGATGAAAGAATGGCAGCAAATGGCTGAGAAATCCCAGGAGACATAACACAGGAGATAATGTGATGAAAACCCCAGACCTTGTAAGTTCTCTCTGTTGAGTATATTTTTCCCACTCAACAGAGTCCCACTGTAAAGTACCCAGTTCCCAGTTGCAACCCAGCACTGCAGTCCCTTTCCTGAGTGTGCCAACATCCTATCTCACCTGCTGAAATGATGGCCAAATACAGTAAAACTGAATTCTTTAGGGTCAGAATTTATCCTGGAATGGTTACAGCTATCTATGTTCCAGTCTGTCCCAGTAGAGCCGTGTGGAGCTTTGACAGAGGAAATCTGGGCCCAGTCCTCGAGAGTTCGTGAACCTTTCAGTAAAACTCTCTTCTGTTCCAAAAACTCCTGGGCTGACATCCAAGAAAAACTCCAGCTCCAAGAACATCCTGGCTTGCCATGGTTCTTCTGAATCCATCCACCCAGCTCATGCCAAAAAATGCTCAATCCTCTTTTCATTTTAATTGCACATACAAAAGTGGTAAGGGATGTTGCTACCAGGAAAACAGTTGAAAACAGAGAGGCCAGGTGTCTGCTAAAACCATCTAGAAGGATCCTTTCTCCCCTTTAGTCGCTGGTATAACAAGTGGGTATTAGTTCACATGGAATTACAGCTGCATTCCATGGGAACATGGAATTATACACTATATTCACATCTGTTCTTGCATTGAATATCAAGGAAGAAGGAAGGAGAAACTATTATACTTTTCCTTCCATTCTGCAAGCAGAAGGGCATTTGGATTTTTGTATTTATTAACCTACTCTGGGAAAGTGACTTTCAAACACATGGCATGAACCCAGGGAGCTGCAAATAGACAAAGAGATTTGATGGTGTGTGCCCTTGCAGACCATAGCTGCGTGCGGGCATTGTTAGAACGAGCACAGTCAGCCCGCAGCTGCCAGACTTCATTTGCTCCCCACGCAGTTCACAAATGGCTCTTGTGCTACATCCCTGGCCCTGCAGTGGTGCTGAACTGCAAAGACCACCTGGAGTATCTGACCCCCTGGTCACTGTAGGAGATAAGAAGAGAGGATGCGCAACACAACCTCTCCAGGTGGCTGCTGGGACTCAGTCACGTAGCGCGGCTAACACCACCCTGATGTCACTCTGTTGTGGCCTGTCCTGCCCATATACTATCCCCGTTCCAACTCTCCAGATACATGTGAAATAACCACATTTTTCAACTTGCAGCCATATGGAGTGTCTGGTGTGCTGCAGGTAGGAGCAGGAAGATTTCTGCCCTTAAATGACAGCACACTCTCAAAGTCTGGAGTCTCCATCCAGCTGTGACTCTCTCAGGAAGAGGTGAGGTGTACTCAGGGGACTTAGACACCCACTGTGCAATAGTAAAGGGCAGAGTGCTCTGTGCCAGGGTTTAATCAACCACAGGGCACAGCAAGTAGCTCAGGGGATTACAAAGCACTGGAATAAAAAAGCAAAGAAATAACTATGTGGATTTTTTCAGGTGTAGTCAGACAGGGTTAGACAGGGCTAGACAAGAATGCTGATATCATTGGCACTGCATTCCTGTCTATTGCACGCTCAATGAACAGTGAAACTCTGCCCCTGGTATATGTACTAAGTGGGTAGGACAGCACTAGAACAGCTTAGCACAACATCACTATATAGCCTACATGACTGACACTGATTTTCCTTTCAATCAAGAAGAAACAGGGGAAATCACTATTTCTGCCACTTCCAGGAATTTCCAGTCGTCCATGCAGAGAAGCTTGTTATCACCTTGCAAATTATAAAGAAAGCAAAAATCCTTCTGCTGATTTGACAGGTAATGCCAGCCCTCTGAGCAGCAGGTTCAGGTTTTGGTACCACATCCCATTCACTCTACAACTCTGAGAAAATTGCTTGATCTTTCTGTGTCCTTCAGATCTGTCTCTGTAAAATGAAGTTAATGCTGCTAACCCAGAAGGCTGTTGTAAGGAGAAAGGTCTTCACTTACCTCTGCTACCACACAGAATGAACCCAGAACGAGCTTAAGGAGAGGAGAAGGGGGTTATTTTTTAGCTCTGCTTCTTAATTGAATAAGCTGCTATTTGCAAGTAATTGGAGGAAAACACTCAAGTGTCTCTGAGTGAGGTGAAAGAGGAGAATTCCTCTAATTTACATCTTATTGTCACAGAGATAAATATGCTTTTCTCTTTATTATCAAATTACTGTGAATGGTGGCCAAAGAGTGAAACACCAATCTGTCCTGGGTATTAATAGATAGTATATGTGCTTAGCACTGGCAGGACAAACGATTAATGAGACCTTTCTTAATGTCAATGCACTTTAACTACAGTTATCATCAAATACTTAAATTAATGGGCAGATAAAGCCTGGAAGTTTCACGTATTTACTTCAGGAAAAAAAAGTTTCTCCCTCCAGCCTTCCATTCAATCCCACTTACAAACTCTAATTCTGCTGCACACTTACCCAGTAATGAAACTGGGAGAGGTTTAAGCATGTTTACAGCCCTGATATCAAGATCCAAAGGAGTTTATACAAACTGGAAGATGAAGAGTAGGTCTGACAATGAACATGATCTAGCCAAGTCTCTGTTGGAGGTGGCCAGACTGACTGTAGCCCAGACTCAAAGGAGACACATCATGATTACACACAGCTAAGCTCAGATACCTTCTCACAGACTGCTCTTTGCCCATGCTTCATCTGCCCATGCTGCATGAACAAGCACTTGGACCTCAAATACTCCTCAACCCATGCCAGACCGTTTGTATTTCAGCTCTCATGTAAGTAATGCAACAGTGGTTGAGGTTGGACCCACAGGCACGCTGAATTATCCACGTGAGCAGACCCTTGATGATTGCATATGGTTTTGGATCAGTCTCTACCAAAGGCAGCCTGGAATACAAGAAAATCTAAAGCCTTCCCAGTCACCTGAACATCACAGGTGGCACTCGGATTTAGGATATCCACATGTAGGTGCTGGCATGTACCTGTGTGCTAGTGTCTGAGCTCCCATCAAAATCAATGGAGACTACAGGCAGCACTCAGTTGCTTAGAGGTCTCCAGTGGCATTTTAGCACTAGATTGCCCTCAATAATCCTGTCTGGCTCCAGCTACAACTTCAGACAGGCATAGATCTCCTGTGTGTCCTCCGTTCTCTCTACAAACCCCATGCAAACAGTTTGGGTACCACAGTCTATGTCAAATAGCACTAGAAGCCCATAAAATCATGTCCTTCCACTGGTGAACTGTGCCAGCTGAGCCCAGAGAATAATCCACTGTAACGTGGATGCCTTTGAGCTATCAATCCATGAAGGGGTCAGTCACTCCTAAGTCCTGTGCTATTTCTATCTGTCCCACAGAGATTTTTGGATGCCATCAGGCATCTTAGATAGCACTGGACGTCTGTGTTTGGCAAATGAATCCTACCTTTCCACTGTCATTTGTGGAAAAAAAAATAACATAAAATGCTTCCAAAAAGGAATCATGCCCAGTGTCAATGTAAATGATCCCACAAGGTGTAATGCAGTTGGTAAACAAATCCATCCTTTTGGGTCAGTTACTGCTTTTTTTCTCTGAGCAAAATTCCTACCTGACACTTTATGCTTGCAAGTCTGCATTAAATAATAGTATCTCACTTAACTCATTTTACATTTATATTGCCTCTTGCATGTGTTTGCTGCATAGGATGCTAACTGCGCTCCTTGCCAATAAGCTGTCCAGAGAAGCAGAACAACATTAATGATCAGGAAAAAAACAAAAGCTAGTCAATAATAACCTCAGTGGTAATTTCATGATGAGATATTCATTCGCACCCTTATTTGTGCCTGGGAGCTCTCGTTGTTCTTATTATGAATCCTCAGGCATGAAAAGTGGATGTGATTTCTAAATTAAACAGACTTTGTATAACCCTCCAAAAATGAACCTTCCTGAAATTATTAAGCAGGGCTCTAAAACTGCATTTTGAAGAGTGTGGCATGTTCTGAATAATGTTGTAGGTGTATAACTGAATAATAGGGACAGGCACCACTACCCTTCATGGGACAGAAATGGGAGCCCCTAACCATGCCTCATAGACTTCACATAGCTGCAAGCTAACACAGGGTGGATAGAAGATTTGTACTTCTGGAACAAACAAACAAAAAAAAAAAGCAGGGGAAGTTTTCCCTGAGGTATCCCAAGAGGTCACCATGGCAGCAAGCTGCTGACCTACAAAGGATTGAAAGGATGTCAGTGACACTGATTTTTGGTGGGATGTGCTGTACTGTCTTGTCCTGAATGTCTTAACATCTGAAAAAGAGAGTGACAGCTGTAAAGACAGGAACTTCAGCCAAACTGGTAATATTGACAGGTAGACATGAGCCTCGCTACTTCAGTGAATAAATGGAGTTTGCTTAACTGTTGCAAGTTATGAAAAAACAGTTCTTTCTCTAACTTTACATATCAAACCCTGCCAGAGCTCACACAGACACACATCTTGGCACCCTTTAGACACCCCAAAGCAATGTGGGTTTTAGACACCCAAAGCAATGGTGCCTGTCCCTATTATTCAGTTATACACCTACAACATTATTCAGAACATGCCACACTCTTCAAATCTCTCTCACTTATCAGAGAATCAATAAGGCACCAACAGCTCTGTTCAGAGGACTCCCACATGCTTAGATATGGCATAAAATATGGACTATCTTCCTCACCTGAAAAGGTTAAAGCAAGAAACAATATATTTGTTTTAAGATGGGTTTGCATCACTGGACTACAGCTGCAGGGAACTGTGATGTCAGATTTTACTACAGTTTTGGAGTACAAAGGTCTTCGTTAGCTCTAGCAGTATCTCAGACAGCTCCTGTATCTTTTCTCCTAAGTGAGGTGGAACCTCCATCCATAGATTCCGTAGGAGCAGGTCCAGAGGAGAGCCACAAAATGATCAGAGGGCTGGAACAACTCTCCTATGAAGAAAGACTGAGGAAATGTTCAGCCTGGAGAAGGCTGTGGGGACAGCTTCTTGCATCCTTTCAATACTTAAAGGAGGTCTACATTGAAGATAGGGACCATCTTCTTATCAAGGCCTGTTGCAGTAGGACAAAGAGTGATAGTTTTAAACTAAAAGAGGGGAGATTCAGGCTAGATAGAAGGAATAGATTTTTTATGACAAGGGTGGTGAGACACTGGCTCAGAGAGGTGGTAGATGCCCCATCCCCGGAAACATTTAAGGCCAGGTTGGACTGGTCTCTGAGCAACCTGATCTAGTTACAGATGTCCCTGCTCATTCCAGGGAAAGTATCTTTTACATCCTTCCTAGCCCCTGCCCTTCAGTGAGAAGGAAAGAGGTGTGGTATGAAGGCTTCTAGATCATTTAAAATTAGTGCTGCCTAGCCTTGCTTACCTCCTCCTCATGGTCATTTCCTTCCTATTTCCTATCATCACTGTATGTGTATCTGACTTGGCACATGTCTGGCCTCAAGCTCCTTGTGTCTGCTACAACTGCCTAAAAACACATTTGTAAAACTCCTGAATGCTTTAAGAAATATTAAACATAATTTATTGCTAGAGTCATAATTATCTTCTGTCTGTGACAGTACCACAGGAGAGTAGCCATCAGGAGCAGGGTGGTTAAACTGTGTCACACTTCTCGCCTCATGCACAATGACTGGGATCAAGAAAGATCATTGTAGAAATGTAGAAAGATCATTGTAGAAAGATCTACAGTGGTTGTCTTATTAATTGTCCCTTGAGTATATAACAGTGCTGCAGTGCTGCTGTCCGTGACACTTTCAGCACGTCGAATACTGTGGCAACTCTGCATCACTCACTGAATTTTCTGCCAGCAGAGGTGGCATTAGCACAAAGGCAGACCTCAGTCAGCAAAACTCACCCTGATGAGCTCTTCTGGAGGCCAGCATCACCTTCCCAAAGAGCAGGTCCCTCCCAAACTGGACATGCTCAACACAAGATGCCCACAATGCTGCACACAGCCCTGCATCCATGTCTGGGTCACACACACTATGGTGCCATCATACCTCTCTTGTCTTGCATGACCATCAATGGGTCCTCAGGTGCGGCAGTCGGCTACACTCAGGGGTCACAAACTGGGGGCATGTCAGGGTAGGGTGTGGTAGGGAGTGTTGGGTGCTCCTCTCCCTTCCTGACTTCCCTCTCAGTCATATCACCTATTTAGGAAGGCCAAGTAAATCACGGGAATTTGGGTGATCACTATAGAAGGGGATCTGTGTTTGGGAAAGCAGGGTCTTTGCAAAGGATTTTGAGGTCTGTGCTATCTTCCACGTAAATCCTTAGATGCATAAAGAAGTAAGGAGGACTAAGGAGGGGTTCTAACCTCTGTACTGCAATCCATGTACAGTTTTGGGCCAAGTAGACTGAAGAATATTTAAAAGCTTACATTAAACACTACTCACACTGTTCAAGAACTATGAGAAAGAGACTTTTGTGAACATTTTGAGGGACTGATCACACAGAAGATGAGGCTGATCTGACTCTTGCAGAGAAAAATGTAGATATGAGCTATTTCACAAAGCAGAGAAAGAAATGTCGATCACATGGGTTGTCAGTTGATATACCTCTTTCAATTCTGCCGCTACAATTTAAGCAAAATTATTACCCAAAGAACCAGTGTACCTTCATTTAAAAATCAAAACAACTCCTCTACAATGTTTTCACCAGAAAAAAAAAATGCCCCTGTAACAATACCTTCCCCATCCTGCAGTACCATTCAAACCTCTGGCATGATAGAAATAACTGCAGAGAAAGACAGTGGTGGAAAGTCAGGACCCTTGTGAAAGGTTTGCAAACTACCTTTGGGATTCAGAAGGGTGAGCAGGTCTCCAGCATATGGCTGAAGTAATTCATCTTACTTGCTGGCTTCACAGAGCTGCTCAGGATACCTAGCATGGCCTCATAACACGGTGGGGGAGAACTTAGAGCATAAAAACTGTGTTCCTCTTTTATCGCAGAAAGTAAGAACACGTGGTTTGCAGAGTCAGTATCAAATGGGCATCAGTGACCTAAAAAACAGGTCATTTCCAGAGTAATCTGTGTGTTATGCTGGAGGGTAAGGTGAACTTGAGGGAGTGCTGGCTGCTGGGCATGAAAAAATCCAGTTTGAAATCAAAGGCCCAGTATTGTTGAATATCTTGTCTTGGGACACAACAGTTCTTGGTGGCAGGAAATCCTTCTAGTGTGCAAGCACATGAATTAACCCCTTCCTCCAGAAAACATTTTGTCTTATAGCTGAAAAATTACCAATTCCATGGCTGACATGATGCCAAAATCCACTTTAATGACAGGTGCAAAATGATCAGAAAAGAATTATTATCTCTATCATATACAGAGGGCAACTGTGGCAAGGAAAGAGACTGCTGGGAGCTTGGAGAGACAGGGGATGGAGCTCTAGGGGTTCATAGCTGGCACTTTCTCTGAGTGCCTGTGCATATACCAGTTTATGGTATATACTAAATTTCCAAGGAAAAAGAACAAAAGCAGTTAAGAGCCTTTCATCCTAATGGCTCAAAGAGGGCACAGGGCCCAGAGATCTGAGCTTTCAGATTTTCAAATAAAAGCATGTTTTCAGCAGATCTAAATCCCCTTTCCCCCTCTCTCCCCTCTCTGGTCCCCACCTCCCTCAGCGAATAACTTACCAGGACCCCACAAAGCCACATGAAAATGCTGCTTTTAAGCAGATTAACATGGGCCTGTGCCAGGGGGGTGGGGGTCACCTCTGAAGATTGAACTTTTATAGATGACAATTCATTGGTCCATGGCTGGAACACTTTTTCTAGTATGCAAAGGCCTGCAAGCACAGTCTGTTATTTAAATCTCACCTACAACGCGCTCAATAGAGTTCCTTATATCGAAAGAGATTTGGGTGCACACTGGGTACGAGGCGAGGCAGGAACTTTTTCTGTCCAGTCACAACTTTGATACTAAAGACTTCCTCCCCATCTAAGTCATCCTCTCTGCACTGAGGGTCAGAGCCACAGACTATACTATAGGAAGTCCAGCAAATTGTGGAGGAAAAACTTGCAATTAAATACACAAAGTGATCATTAAGTTACTCGTGAGTCAGAACTGGGAAGAGTTAATACAGCAGAAGCAAAACCTCTGGGTGCAGGTTAGGGTTGGGGTTATTTATTAGTACCCATTTGATAGACTCCTGCAGCTAGAGCATACCAGCATGTCTCGGACAGGACTTGGGCAGTACAAGTTACCAGCTATTCCTTCTGTCTTCTGGTGGATACAGTGGAGTTATGAGACTCTGAAACATGCTTTTATCCTTGGATGAACAGCAGACTCTTATTCCCATGAGGCAGTACAGACCTACTCCACATAAAAATAGTATTTTCTTCCCTGAAGAGCTAGGCTTGCTGGACCCAGAATCTCTTTTCTAGTGCATCTGTGTGGTTGTCCCTGTCCTTGTCCCTGGACACTAGGATGCTCTGGGGGGCCCCAACCCTAACCCTTACACTTCAGGGTGGCACAGCAACAAGTAAACAAGTAAAGACTCCAGTCCCCCTGGCCATCCTTTCAGGTTTCACCTCTCCCCACTCAATGATGGAGAGTGATAGCCACGTGATCTGCAGCACCATGCATCAGTCATCCAAAAGACAAGACACAGGAGAAGACAGGGAGACAGGGACACGCACAGTCAGTACGTCCCCCTCCCCTCCACATCCTACCTTCCAAACTGGAGGTTTCTGAAAGCTAAGTGGGTATAACCAGGCAATAAAAGTTTGCAGACAAATTTTCTTATGTGTGTGCTTGGGAGCTAGGGTTAGAGGGCCATTGGATGATACGCCTACAGCAGCTTTTGGGTTCTCATTCACCATGTCCCTCTGTTTTTGCCATGCTGCAATGGCCATCCCACAGCTATTTCCACAGATGTAGGAGTGGGTTGGGGGAAGTCAGAGATGAACCTTAGGCTTCTACCTCTGAGTCTGTAGTTCTGTCCTTCTCTGACAAAAGATTAGTGTCTGAGTGCACAACAGCAACCTATGTTGTTATTTCCAGTTCCCTCATCTCCGCCACTGCTGGGAAATGCCTTCTTTTGCTTGCTGTTAATTTCAATCCTTACAAAACATTTTGAAGGAGCAGTTTCTCTACTAACCCTGAGCAACATGTGCCATGCTACCTACCAGGGTCTCCCTGCTTTCTACTTACCCTCTCCCAGCCACAGTTACACTGAACACATGGCCAGCACAAGGTCTCTGAGCAGTGCCATCCTGCATGGTCTTGGTCCTTGGTGCCATCACACAGGTTCAGTACCTCAGACTTTGCCCAAGCTCCGTTGACTGCAAACAAAACAGCCTGGGGAGAGGTGGAGATGTCTGTATTGTAGAGGCAGATCAACCTCACACTTTGTGGGGTTGATCTGGATGTCTTCTCCTCTTCATCTCCCAAACAACATGCTGAACTTCTTCCCTTACATGGCAAAAATAACAATACTAGCTGCTGCCTTCGTGCTCTCTGTTACATGTTGCCTGAGCAGACATCACCAGAACATTAGGCAGATGCAAAAGGGAGAAATTACTCCATGAGTTATTTAAAGAAAAATCATGTGCCTTTCTCTTTCATGTTGATTAAAAGTTTGTATATTTTTGATTGGATCAGCTTCTGGGGGTGGAAATCTATATCAAAGATAGTTTGTTTTCATTGCAAAGGTTTATTTAGCAAATAAAGGTAATCTGGCTAATTAAAGGATGAAAAGGAGAGCACACTCCCTTTTACTGGGCAATAACCTGTGGGTAGTGAGTTAATAAAACAGAAAAATAGTCATCATGGTGAAAAGAGATGCATTTTTTCAGCTTCCCACCTTCACCTCAGAGAAAAGCAGGACTCTGCATTGCTGGATATCCAGAAAGTGCTCAGGGATGATGGATGTTTGCACGTTTCCCACATCTTTCCTCTTGAATGTGACCAACAAGCTTTGCAACCACAGAGCACCCTCAGCGAGAATCCTGTTTGCCACTCACTGAATCCATCTTGCAGCTGCTGTGCCTTTCACCACCCCTTAGGCACTCTGAGCCATAATCAACACCACCCAGTAAAGGAGCAAAAAGAGAATGTGGCTGCTAGGTTAGCAGTGAAATTTACTGGTTAAGAAAATAGGCACTAGGAAACAGGTGAAAACATGTATCAACCTGGCAGGAACTCACCCACACAGAGTGGTGTGAAACTGGAGGGGCAGAGATCATCCTGGGAAACAAGAGGGCCGTGCAGGAGCAACCTGAGAGGCCCTACACAGCACAGGTGCATGCAGCAAAGGATGTCCCCTAAGAACAGGTCAACATGGACTCTGTGGGGGTAGGTTATCCTGCACCCTGTCAATCAGCAGGTCTTCCTGCGGGAGCTGGGTCCCAGCAGAGGATGCAAATCCTGGGCACCACGCGGGCAGAACTCTGCCCTTCACTCCAGGTCTTTGGGTTTGGCTGCAAACAACAGCGAGTGCAAGGGCAGGCAGATCTGAGATGCAGTTTCACACGACCTTCCTCCCTGAACCAAAACTGCTGACGTCCACCCAGCCCCATTTCTGGGCACGGATCCAGGGCCTGCCTGTGAAAGTTTGTCCCCCTTCCAAAACATCTCAGCTGGAAACGCTGAATCCCTGAACCTGCTCCAAGAATAACCCTGGACCATGGTTTACCTACATGCAAACACAGCCTTGGTATGCCTGCTGCACAGGTCTCCAGCAACAACCTGAAAACACTCACCGTTACACCTCCAAAACAGGGGTGTGCAGACAAAAAGCAGCTTGCAGGTTCACTAGGGCAATCCATAAATGATCCTGGAAATGACACACTGGCACCCTCAGTTTTCATCCAAAAGCCCAACTGTCCTACACACTCTGCCTGGCTTGCTACACTGCACACACCACCACTTTGGTATTTCCATCCTTCTACTTTCTCCTTCACAGGTGGTGAAAAGGCCAGACCTCATCTGTGCAGGTTACAAGAGAAAGACTGGAGAAAAGAGCTGTTGGGGTTTTTTTCTTTTTTTATTTCTTGAGTTAGTCTCATTTTCCACCTAAAATAAATTAGGAAATGATTCTTTTGAGAGGTGTCCTTATCTTTAACAAGATACCTGGATTTCCATATCAAGGGACTGTCTCTTATTTCTTGGAGATAATACAAAAAAATTCCCCAGGGAATTCAGATGTACATTCAGTGGCTGGTGAGAAAGCTGTTGATAAAAATTAGAAAATATTGGAGGAAGAATTAGGCAGACTGTGCTTGAAGACTATCTCTATACCCAAATAGGTGTGAAAAAATAAATAAAAGCAATAAAGGCCATTCCATCTAAACAGAGATATAGACAGGCTCCTTTTGCAGTAAGAAAAGCAGTCACTGTAGTCCTTATTCTCCAAAAAAAAAAAAAAAAAAAAAGAACAAAGAGCTCGAACTCATAAACTAGCAAGTGAACATGTTTAAAATAATCTATAAACATGAAGCAGTCAAAATAGGAATGTAATTTGGACAGTGAAGGAGAAAAAAAACCAAACACCTGAATTGCAGAATAACACTGCAAAATAACATTTCAAATAGCAATTTAGTCTGTCTCTACTTATAAGGTGGGAGTAAATGAGCTTAAAGAAACCTGATAAGCTGATAATTGCTTTATACCAATTCATTCCTCCCTCCAACACAGCTCCTATAATGGGAACTTTGTGTGTTGGAGAGAAGTGGAGAACTGACTGTCATCCTTGGGGTAACAGTTAAAATCCTCTTCTCAATGAGAAGATTAACCCCAGATATGTTCAAAGGGCCACGGGACAATAAATGGGCTGGAATAACTTCTGAACAGTGTTCCACCCCAACTCAACCAAACCTGGTGGCCAACAGCTAGCCTGTGGTTGAATATCACTGTGAGAAAAAAATTACTCTTAGGGTCCCTGGGTAGATTCAGATGCTCTAGTCAACTCCTGCTCCAAGCCATGGATAACAGCAGAAGCAGCTCCTGCCAACACCAACCTGAGCTCTTGCTCAGGTCTTGCTTCAAATCTGGAAGCATGGCCCCTTTGCAAGAGGGCTGCTCAGAGCTGGTGTACCACTCCAGCAGCTCCTCCTGTCTTTTCATACCCCACCTCTTCACCCTCTCAGCTGCACCTTGCAGGAATCACTTGGGCTCTCAGGAAAAGTCTATGCTGGTTTATAAGGTAAAGTGAGGCACAGCTGGGGTGCAAAAGTATTTCTGTGGCTTTAGACAAGCATCAGCCCCTTTTTAGTTCTGGTTCCCTCTCAAATTTATTTCCAAACATTCAGAGGTGCAGGGGCATGGGTTTAGCATTTTCTGTTCACAGAGTAATAAAGCTGGTGAAGATTCTAGGGCACAAGTTTTATAAGGAGCAGCCAAGGGAACTGGGGTTGTTCCATCTGGAAAAAAGGAGGCTCAGGGGAGATCTTATTGCTCTCTATGACTACCTGAAAGGAGGTTGTAGTGAGATGGGAGTTGGACTCTTCTCCCAAATACCAAGCAATAGGACAAAAGGAAATAGCCTCAAGTAGTGCTGGAAAGGTTTAGACTGGACATTAGGAAAAATTTCTTCATGGAAAGGCTTATTAGGCATTGGAACAGGCTGTCCAGGGAACTGATTGAATCACCATCCCTGGAGGTATTTAAAAGGCATGTAGTCATGGTGCTTAGTGTCATGGTTTAGTGGTGGACTTGGCTGTGCTGGGTTAGCAGTTGGACTTAATGGTCTTAAAGGTCTTTTCCAGAAAAACCAAACAAAAATATCCAATCCAACCCAACCCAACCTAACAAAAAAAAGAAAAAAAAAAAAAAAAAAACACCAAACAAGCAAACAAAAATTAAACACAAATTAAAAAACCTAACTAAACAAACAAGCCAAAATCAAGTGATGGCCCTGATGGGAAACTTTTGTTGCTGGCCTCCCATGGCATGCCATAAAGCTGTGCAATCAGCACCAGTCTCACTGCAGTTAAGGAAAGTAGCAAATGGTGAGAAGCTGTGAAAGAGGGTGCTCTTCTGCTCCGTTAGGGAGCTGCAAGTAGCTCCTGCAAGATTAAAACAGTTTCTAGGGGAGATCTCCTGGGAGAAATGCAGTTTCTTGGACCATAATTTTGTCCTTGGGAAGATCAGTCTAGTCTGGTGGCTTCCTAGTGTTAGTGGGCAGAGGTAAAGACCATCACAGTGCAAAAGGTAGAAATGCTACCTAGCTTTTGCACCAGCCCTCAAATGGCTAATTTTTTTATTGAAAGTCATACTTGTCTATGTAGATAGTGACAGCCTAGATACTTATAACTTCTGGTCACCCACAAAACAGGAACCATTTAAGGCAGAAAAGTGATGTTTTCCCCACATCAGCCCCGTGGCTCAGCCCTGGAAGAAGGAAGAGGTTCAGATGACAGATGTTCCCAGGTAATCATCCACTGCAGGGCATCACAGCAGCACCTCTTTCCCACCTCCCTGGCAAGGCCCACGCAGTCTGAAATCACCCTGCTCAGTAGACAGATGGCAACTGTTCCCACCAAGTCCATGGTCCTAACAGGTTGGATCAACAATGAGCAAAGGACAAGTGTTGGGGAGGTAGGTGCAAGGCAGGTCATAGGTGAACACTGTCACACAATGTGTGACAAGTAGAACTGGATAAAGAGCTTCAGCTAATGAGTGGATAACAAGGGACAAGGAGAACACAGATATCTTACATCTGCTCTGCAGCAAGTCTTGGAAACCTGGAAAGACACAGAGAGAGGAGTGTCCAGGAAGAAGCGCTGGTACTCCAGAGAGGCAAGGTAGTGCTGTTGATTGAGGTCTGAGGATAGAGACAGATGGGAGCTCTCACATCACAGCCATGAGCTGTGACGTCTTCCAAGTCCAGCTCGTAATAGGTAGATACCAAAGCACCTGGGATGGACCAGGAAAATAACCTCAAAGCCAGCCAGAAACTTCAATGAGGAGGGAAAGGAAAGGAGCAGAGGACACAGGACATTTTCTCAGCAGGAGAATTACCATCTCTTGAGAGGCCAGAGATACACCTGCTCTCCAGCAGAAAGTCCCTGCATCTTCTTTGTCTTCCCCCAGGGTCTTATCAGTGCTCACAGGACGCCTGCAAACCCCCATGAAGCCAAAGGAGAGGATTTGTGACTGAGATCATGATTTGGGGATGTATCATGAAGTTGTTCTGCCCTGAGGGATTTTTGCAGCACCCTGAGAAGAGATGGGTCATTTGCAAAGAAAACAAAACAGCTGGCTCCCTGATTGGCCTTGTTCTTTCTCAAGGAGGCAGATGTCTGATTCAAGGATTTTGTCAGATACTTATATACCAGAGGTATGGAGACCACAGATAGACAGATACCTACACGGGATAGATTTGTGTGAGGGGCGTGTTGCATGTGTAACCATAGCCTGTTAATCAACTGAAAAAAAATAATTTTGCATAAAACTTTTTACACTTTTGGAAATAAGTAGCAGCCCTATTTAAGGCTGCTTGTTTGGTAAACAAGCCTAGGTCAAGAGAAATTTTGCAGCTGGCTATGTGAACCCTAGGATCTATATGGTTTTTTAATGGTCATCAACATCATATTTATCTTCTCTGTTATGTCCACTGATAGGACAAGGGGCAATAGGTGCAAAGTGGAGCATAGGAGATTCCAAAGAAATTTAAGGAAAAACTTCTTCACAGCGAGGGTGATAGAGCCTGGATTGGGCTGCCCAAGGAAGTTGTGGGGTCTCCTTCTCTGGGGACGTTCAAAACCCACCTGGACGTGTTCCTGTGTGACCTGCTTTAGGTGGTCCTGCTCTGGCAGAGGGGTTGGACTCGATGATCTTTCAAGGTCCCTTCCAACCCTTAACATTTTGTGATTCTTTGATTCTGTGATCAGCCTACGGGCCAAGCGAGAAATGAACTTAAGGAAATTAGAACTTGTGTTAGGCTGTGCTGCCTGCTCCCACAGTGGTGACTGGAACTCAGAGGTGCTCCAGTCAGCTCCAGGCACTGAAAAATCCTGAATCAGGCCTTAAAATTCACTTGTCCTACTTGAAAACCCACAAGAGAATTTGACATTTATGAATAATAATAACAGCAGCAGCAGCAACTTTGGTGTCTTACCCTTGGCTTTCTGCCATATTTCCAACTTGCATTTCTCAGCTAGAATTTACTTTTTGATCATGAAGCCTGAGAAAATCATGTGTCAGAGGGCCCTAGGAGCTGGATGTATAAGGGAAAAACTCACATATTGGAAAACTAAGAGTAAAATTATACAACAGTGTTCTGCCTGGCATCTTTACAAGGCAGGCATATATGTATTTCTTTCACTTACCTAGACAAATCTACCAAACATCTGCCCTCTCCAGCAACTAAGGGACTTTATGAGACAATAAAACCACAGTGAATAAACTCAGATAAGGAGCATAAGGAGCAATAAATGACTGGCTGGATGAAAAGAAAAGAAAAGAAAAGAAAAGAAAAGAAAAGAAAAGAAAAGAAAAGAAAAGAAAAGAAAAGAAAAGAAA